>VMDO01017399.1:0-44999 GCA_007922755.1 Pedetes capensis | reverse complement strand
CCAACAAATCTGTCCTAGAGGAGGTACAACCAGAGTGCTCCTTGGAAGCAAAAATGGCCAAACTGTGTCTTACATATTTCGGACATGTAGTCAGGAGAGAACAATCCCTGGAGAAGGACATCATGTTTGGAAAAGTGGCAGGCTAACGCAAAAGAGGAAAACCCTCCACCAGATGGATTGACACAGTGTCTGCAACAATGGGCTTAAACATAAATAAGATTGTTTGCCTGGCAGAGAATCGGCAAGTGTTTCGATCTGCTGTACATAGGGTCGCTATGAGTCAGACTCGACTCGACGGCACCTAACAACAACAACAACAACAACAGTGATCAAAAGCCTGCAGCCATAGCACTGTGACATGTTATCCCCTCAGATCTTGGAAGCTAAGCAGGGTTGGACCTGGTTAGTAGCTGGATGGGAGACTGCCTGGGAACAAAAAGTGCTGTAGGCTTGGGAGAAAGACTCAGCAACCCACTCCCCAAAATCAGTCCGCCATTGAAAACCCTATGGACAGCAGAGAAGCACTGACAATAGTGTTTCGCCTGTTGTTTTTACGGTCGCTATGAGTTGGACACCGATTCGACAGCACCTGACAAGAACAAGAAGTGATCAAAAGGAAGTCTGTATTATTGGTTGCTTTTTTTTTTTTTCCCATAAATGACTTTTTATGTCAACAAGCTCAAGAAGGTAATTTACTAAAGGGGCATATATGCTAAGTACTTCTGTTGTAGAAATATCTGTCCTCAATTGTAAAAAAGGCATCTAATCAAATATAATTGCCATAATGTGTTATGACCTTTCGAGTCCTGTAATTCAATTGAAAGGGGCAAGGGCAGCACAATGCAGGCAAATTGTTTCCCAGTTATTATAGCCACACTGTCTGGATACCAGTTCCTGTTTACATTCAATCCAGGGAATGAGCTACTTTAAGTCATGGGAAACTGCATGAGTCAGGGTATTAGGTTTAAATCATTTCCTCATGAATTTCTGCAACTTAATTCCTTATTAAGTCACCAGCAGATGCTCAGATTTAACTTTGACTTTTAAAATACATGATGATAATCCACTTGAGCTTCCTTGAAAAATACAAATTCCTAGATCCTAATTAAGTATTCTTATAACCACTTCACTGCCTAAAATAGCTCTTATCTAAATACCTGCATTTCTTTCTTTATATCATATTATGATTACTTTGTCTTTTTGACTCTCTATCATGGATTTACTTGAATGCCTCTCGATAGTTTGTTTTGAGCATTTTTCTGGCTGTAGGTCAAAGGGTATTTATTGACTCCCCATTACTCTTTTGAATAAAGTGTTCAATATTGTTCCATTAAGATGGTAAAAATGTGGAGGTGCCATAAACAATTTTCAAATGTAATCTTCATCTTTTCAACAGTTTCAGAGGGCTATAAAATCAGATGTACATTACAATCCTGTGCAGACTGGATTCACACTAAAGAGCCCCAGACCCAGCTCTCTACCCTGAATCAAATCCACATGAGATTCTAATCTGCATTTAATTTTTTAGCCCTTTGAAACTGTTGTAAGGATACAGATTAGATTTGAGAACATATGGTAGTTACCTCTCCACTGCTTGATCCCAATGCTCTGTTTAAATCAAAAGATGTGATGCTGCCAGAAATGGCCATCCCCAGATTAGCTCACTCTCTAAGCACTACTTTCCTGGTGAGTGGTTTCTGTTTTTACACCTCGTGAGTCAGAGCAAATCTTAATAAAAATCAAACAAGTGTAAATCACCTGCATGTTTCCCACACCTTCTGACAGTCCTTGCACATCATGGGTGGTTTGTACATATGCCCCCAGTGGATGATAGATGCATATATGAGTGAAGAAAGGTAAAAAAAACCTTTATATTGAATTGATGTTACTTTTCTGTTATAATATTGAGGTCGTTCTAGGGAGAAAACTACATTTTTATTATTGCTGATGGTTTTTATCCAAGTTGCATATAAAAATGCTGCACTGTGTCAAAAATCTCATTTCTCCATAAAAGCACTGGCATTCTATTGTAACAACATTCATTATGTATGTACTGGGGGTGCCAAAACTATACACACATTTTAAGAAATACTATCTATGTACTACTTTTCAAAGTTGAATTGAATTGTGGTAGCAATGGGTAGCATGATGTTTGCTCAGAAGATGGCATTAATCAAATGAATGCTAGCACTACCATGTGACAGGCATGACTGTTAAAGAAGTTTTCATCCTAAGATATGTGCACATTTTAGCACTCTCTGTGTATATATGTAATATATATATGTGTGTGCGTATAATATATTGATAGTGAGACCTCACTCGGAAAAGAGTCAAGTCCATGAACACCCATAACAATAATTTTGTTCTTTATTTTTGTTTTTTTTCTATTTTTATTAGCATATATTGTATGATGTTTTTGTACATGTATATAATTTACTTTAATCAGAAAGTAAACACTCTGCTCATTACTGTGAAAAGATAAAAAGTGTCCTTGAATGTGTTAGAGAAGCCTAAACTTCCAAAAACCAAATAAAGAAAAACATAAGGCAACTTGTGTTCAAGTTAAATATGTAGTAGTCAGTCTAAGTACTAAGAATTCAGAGAAAGAAAGTCACTGGGGTTTATGTGAATAGGAAAACATCATGAGTATAGTGAGACCTGAGACAGCCTTAAAAAAAAAAGGCAGTTTGGATTGATGAGGGGAAACAAGGGTTCCTAGGAGGCATTGTGTGTTAACTTCAGAGCTTGGACAATCCTTTGCACAAAGTACCACATATAGAACTCAGAAGTGAATCAAATGTCAAAGTAGACTTCACTACTTTGCTAGAGAAAGCCCCTAAGTTACCTTTGTTGAAACAAAATAGGAACCCAGTTTTTAAATATAACAGATAAAAACTAGTGATCCAGTTTGAATAAGTACTGAAAGTGTTCATTTTTCTAAAATGCATAAGTAAAAAAGAAATCTGAATATAAATTATATCCTCTAGATATAATTTGTTTCTAATCTGTAGTAAATACAGCAAACAATAGGTCTAAAAATATTTCTGAAAGATATTTTAAGGATTGTTAATCTCTGGGAAATTGATCCGATAATTGAAAAGATAAAGAATTGATACTAGAAAAATGTGTAAATATTATGGATAATATTTCCTATGTGTGTACTTCATCAAACATTTTTAAAGGACCTAACTACTATATTGTGCAGATGATAAAAAGAAGTAAAAGAAATGACTTGTGCCACAAGGTGTTCACGATCCAGTGGCTTATGTCCAGCTAATATCCATTTCTTCATAACCCAGTTAAGAGGAATGTTAAGATTTCCTATTACTGGCTGTAAATGCAGTCATGATTTGTTGTTGTTGTTGTTGTTGTTGTTAGGTGCCGTCGAGTCGGTATCCGAATCATAGCGACCCTCAAAGGGTTTTCAATGGCTGACTGTTTTGGGATTGCCTCAGGAGTGGGTTGCCACATCCTTCTCCCATTTTGCGGTGCTGGGAATTGAACTGGGGACCTCAGAGACTGCAGCGCAGCACTCTACCAACTGAGCTAAATCCCAGCCCCAGTCATGATTTAGGGGTTGTGAAAAAGGTGCAGCAAGAGGGTGTCAGAATTTGGATACTGGAGGACAAGCAGGAAAAAAGTGTTTCAGGTGGGAACTTTGGGAAGAGACTTGAATCATGTGTTAAACTGTTGTACAATCCTACCTGGAGCTGAAGATTTATGATAGAGAAGTCAGATCCAACAGCCCATTGTCAGAAAGCAGAGTGTTGGGTTGGATACAAAGAGTACATAGGATTTGTTGGAGAACTGAATTAAATAATCACTTTAGTTCTTAAGAAAAGGAACATTCATGATGATTAGTGTCGACTGAATTATACAGTGAGACTAAAGGAAGGCAGTTTGGTGGTAATTCTGCTATATTCTGAAAATGAAATGCTGAGAATCTGGTGGAAGATTAGAGTTATAAAATCATTGCATATGGAATTATAATTTACAGGAAGTTAGAGAGACAGAATAGGTTAATTGCCAAAGAAGCTATGTTCCTATTAAATAATTTGAAGTTATATTTGGACTATAAAGAAAATCTCTCAAAATATATTATCTAGAATACTAAGAATTCCGATTTTTTGTTTTTGGTTCTTTTGATCTGTTATCCATATTTCAGTATAATATGTACAAAGAATGCTGATAAGCTTTAGTCAAATATATGGTACATTTTCTTTGGAAATCTTGGTCCTTGCTGGGACATGGGAAACCTAACGCAGCATATGGAGTTAGTTCTACCTACCTGGATATTGTATACCTTCACATTCAAATGGGAAAACAGAGTCACAATTTAGGAGCAGATTAAGTTTTCTTATGCTTCCAAAATGAATTTCAGTGATGATATTATGGAAAACCCAGAAACGAATTTGATAGATATTAGCTTTCCTTTTCAATTTTGAGTTACTAACTTCCTATTAGCATACTCCAAGAGTAATGAAATTCTATTAAGTTGGCACATAGTTTTAAATTTTTGAGTATACTATTGTAAGCATAAAAGCTCACTTAAGGAAACAGTTTTTTTTTTTTTAAACCAGCAAACTCTAGACTTTGCACTATTAATTTCAGTTTATTTCCTTGAAAGACTTGAGGCTGTGGTGCTTTCTGCACATATTTCTATATAGTAAAGTTCTTTTTATCTGAGTAGAAGAATAAAGAAGCCCTGAAGCAGATATTAGTATGATTCTTACTTAATATATATTAAGAAAATCATTAAAACATTCCTTAGTATGTGTTTGTGGTATGATATGAAGTGTACTTATAGCCTTTCCAGATTATTAGAATGAGATTTTTGCTCAGCAGAGTTGCTTTCAATATTTTCTTAAAAAGTATGGATTGGCCATAAATAGAGGACTTTCAGATACTGTAATACTTAGGGAAACTCTTCAACCTCACTTTAACAGTAGCCGAATGTCCTATCTCCCTCTGCTGCAAATAGCAAAGACTGGTTGACATATTGCTTCAGTTTTGAATGAAAGTGGTGACAGATCCTATAACTGTAGCAGCAACTTGCATCTTGGGTCACCTCTCAGTTCAGTGAGCCAGGGCATTGAACAACTATTATATAAAGAACAGGGATGGGTGACACATTGTCTCTCTATAGTCAAAATAATAAGACATGAATGTGAAATGATAGAATGGAGGAAAATAGAAAGCAGGACTTTCTCAAGCAGGACTTTCTCATAATTGGCCCACTCAGCCAGATTGTTTCCATTCACAGGTGACCATTAAGAAGAGTGTCAAATACCTACCCTCAATCCGTTTAGACCTGGTGCCACTGTAGCAGAGTATATCCAATGGGAGTCTGATACATTTTACTTTTACTATAGCCTAAACTCCATGAAGTCTCTTTTACCATGTTGTTGTTGTTGTTAGGTGCCGTGGAGTCAGTATCCGACTCATAGCGACCCTCTGTACAACAGAAGAAACACTATTGTCAGTGCTTCTCTGCTGTTCATAGGGTTTTCAATGGCAGATCGATTTTTGGGAGGGGGTTGCCAGCTCCTTCTCCCAATCCTACAGCTTCTGGTGTTCCCAGGCAGTCTCCCATCCAGGTATTAACCAGGCCTGACCCTGCTTAGCTTCCGAGATCTGACAGGATCGGATACCACAGGGCTATGGCTGCAGGCTCTTTTACCATGTTGTTGTTTGTTAGGTGCCCTCCAGTCGAGTCTGACTCATAGCGACCCTATGTACAGCAGACCGAAACACTTGTCGATTCTGTGCCAGGGGTACTTTATATTAGAAGTTTGTTCCTCTACTAAGATAATTAGAGCTACTTTCATATTCCAGATGACATATTTAGAAGACTTATTTTATTGTTGTTGTTGTTGTTAGGTGCCGTCGAGTCGGTATCCGACTCATAGCGACCCTCATAGGGTTTTCAATGGCTAAGTGCTTCGGGATTGCCTTGGGAGTGGATTGCCAGGCCCTGTTCCCATTTTTGCGGTGCTGGGAATTGAACTCGGGGCCTCAGAGACTGCAGCGCAGCGCTCTACCCACTGAGCTAAATCCCAGCCCGACTTATTTTATAGTCCTCCAATAATAGATTTGTTAAAATTACTAGTTCTCTGGTCTCCACAGTTATATCTTTTATTTTCCTGTTTACTTCTTCCTCTTGGCATATGTGGTGATAGTTTATTATCATCATGTTGTTTGTTGGTAAGGGCTGTCAAGTCAGGTCCAACTCATAGAGACCTTATGTACAATAGAATGAAATGCTTCCTGACACTGTGCCATGCATATGATTTTTTATGTGTTTAAGCCCATTGTTGTAGTCACTGTATCAATCCATCTAATTGAAGGTCTTCTATTTTTTGCTGACCCACAACTCTCCCAAACATGATGTCCTCTGGATTTGGTTCATCCTGACTACGTGTCCAAAATACAAAAGATGCAGTCTAGCCATCCTTGCTTCCTAGGAGCACTCTGGTTGCAATTCTTATAGGACTGATCTATTCGTTCTTTTGGCAGTCCATGGTATATTCAATATTAATCTCTGGCATCATAATTCAAAAGCATCACTTCTTCTCCTGTCTCCCTTATTGAGTGTCCAGCTTTCACAACCATTTATGATGCAACTGAAAATATCATGGCATGAGCCAGGTGCACCTTCAATCCAGTAAAACAGATGGATTATAAAATCACTATTTTGGGACTGGTTATATCCATGGTATATTCAATATTTGTCTCCTGAACCATAATTCAAAAGCATCGGTTTCTTCTCCTTTATTCACCGTCCAACTTTCCCAAGCATATGATGTGACAGAAAATACTGTGGTATGAATCAATCACACTTTCATCTTCAGTGTGATACCTTTACGTTTCAACACTTTAAAGAGGTCTTTTGCAACAGCTTTTCTCAATGCAATGATTCTTTTGATTTCTTGACTGCTACTTCCATGGGAGTTGATTGTTGAACCAAGTAAAGTAAAATCTGGGATAACTTCAGCCTTTTCTGCATTTATCATGATGTTGCTTACTGGCTATGCTGTTTGATCTTCATCTGCAAGTGTTTCAAACCCTCTTGACTTAGAGCAAGCAAAGTTTTGTCATCTGCATAGCACAAATTGTTAATTAGCACTTCTATCCTTATGCCACATTTTTCTTCATAAACTATTGATTCTTAGATTATTTGTTCTGCAAAGAGATTGAAGAGATATGGTGAAAGTATATGGTCCTGACACTTACCTTTCCTGACTTTAAACCAACCAGTGTTCCCTGTTCTGTTTGGATGACTGCCTCCTGTTTCATGTACAGATTCCTCATGAGTACAATTAAATGCTCTGGTATTCTCATCCTTCACAATGTTAACCATAATCTGTTGTGATCTACATAGTCAAATGCCATTGCATAATCAATACAACATAGATAGACATTTTCTGGTATTCTATTTCAGCCCAAATCCTTCTGATGTCAGCAATGATGTCCTGGGTTCCATATCCTTTTCTAAATCTAGCTTTATTTTCTGGCAATTCCATGTCAATATACTGTTTTAGTTGCATTTGAATAATCTTTAGCAAAATTTTGTGTGTGATATTAATATCATAGTGGTTCTAAAGTATGGTTCCTTGTCAGCAACAGTTCTATCATTTGGGAGCTTATTACAAATGCAAGTTTTCAGATCCACACCAGACCAAGGGAATCAGTAACTCTCTGTGTGAGTCCCAGCCATTTGTATATGGATATACCTTCCAGGTGATTCTAATAGATGCAGAAATTTGAGAACCACTTGTAAGTTTTTGTTACTGCAGTCAAAAGTTACCACAAACATATAATCTTTGAAGAACTCAAATTTATTATCTTTTATTGTCTGAAGTCCCAAATCATCTGTCAGTTTGCTGCACTGTGGGGGCTTTTGTGTTGTGATGAGGCTGAAAGCTACACCACTGGTATCTCATATACCAGCAGGGTCACCCATGGTGGAAAGGTTTCAGCTGAGCTTCCAGACTAATAAAAACTAGGAAGTAGACATTGGCGAACCACTCCTGAAACAACTAGCTATTGAAAACACTATGGATAGCAAAGAAACACTATCATATATAGTGCCAGAAAATGACCCCCAGGTTGGAAGGCACCCAAAAAACTACTGGGAAAGAGTTGCCTCCTCGAAGTAGAGCCAATCTTGATGACACAAATGAATTTAAGCCCCAGGGAGCCCCACCTGCTGATGTTGCATGACTCAAAAAGAGGAGAAACAACTGTAAACATCCATTAATAATTGGAACATGGAATGTACATACTATGAATCTAGAAAAATTAGAAATCACTAAAAGAGAAATAGAGCACATAAACATTGACATTCTAGGTATCAGTGAGCTAAAATGGACTGGAATGGGCCATTTTGAGTCAGATAATCACATGGTCTACTGGGAATGACAAACTAAAGAGAAATGGGTTTGTATTCATCATCAAAAAAGACATCTCAAGATCTTTCCTGAAATACAATGTTGTCAGTGATAGAATAATATCCATATGTCTATAAGGAAGGCCAGTTAATATGACTAATATTTCAATTTATACAACCACATCTACGGCCACAAATGAAGAAAGGGAAGATTTCAATCAGCTTCTGCAATCTGAAATTGATCAAACATGCAATCAGAACATACTTATAAT
Organism: Pedetes capensis; assembly: GCA_007922755.1. Lineage (NCBI taxonomy): Eukaryota > Metazoa > Chordata > Mammalia > Rodentia > Pedetidae > Pedetes > Pedetes capensis. Next base: position 36,338 of record VMDO01017399.1, on the reverse strand, counting down.
TACTGGTGACTGGAATGCAAAGGTTGGAAACAAAGAAGTGTGAGTAGTTAGAAAATATGGCCTTGTTGACAAAAATGATGTGGGACATCACATGATAGAATTTTTTCAGACCAATGACCTTTTCACTGCAAAAACATTTTTGGCAACAAAATAAACAGTGACTATACACATGGAATTCACCATATGGAACATATAGGAATCAAGTTGACTACATATATGGAAAGGGATGATGGAAAAGCTCTATATCAAATGTCAAAACAAGACCAGTTGCTGATTATGGATCAGACCATAAACTCCTCAAATGAAAGTTCAAACTGAAGCTGAAGAAAATTAGAACAAGTGTACCAGAGCCAAGGTTTGAGCTTGAGTATATCTCACCTGAGTTCAGAGACCACCTCAAGAATAAGTTTAAACGCATTAGACACAAATGACAGGAGACCAGATAAGTCCTGGGATGACATAAAAGATATCATTCAGGAAGAAAGCAAAAGGTTATTAAAAAGACAAGAAAAAAGAAAATGCCAAATTACATGTCAAAAGAGACACTGGAACTTGCCCTTGACCATCAAGCAGCTAAAGTAAAAGGAAGACATGATGAAGTTAAGGATGTAAATAGAAGATTTCAAAAGGCAGCTTGAGAAGACAAAAACAAATATTATTATGACATATGCAAAGAGCTGGAGGCAGAAAACCAAAAGGGAAGAACACACTCTGTGTTTCTTACGCTTAAGGAAGTGAAGAAAAAATTCAAGCCTCAAGTGGCAATTGTGAAAAATTCTATAGTGAAAATACTAAACTATGCAGGAAACATCAAAAGAAGATGGAAGGAATACATAGAGTCCTTATACAAAAAAGAATTGGTAGATGACCAACCATTCCAAGAGGTTGCATATGAAGAGGAACCAATGGTAACAAAGGACATAGTGGAAGCAACTTTGAAAGAACTGGTGGAACACAAGACTCCAGAAATTGATGGGATACCAATAGAGATAATTCAACAAACAGATGCAGCACTGGAGTTGTTAACATGTTTATGCCAACAGATTTGGAAAATAGCTACCTGGCCAACTGACTGGAAGAGGTCCATATTTGTGCCTATTCTCAAAAAAAGGGGATCCAACTGAATGTGCAAACTATCGGACAATATCATTAATATCATACACAAGTAAAATTTTACTAAATATCATTCAAAAGCGACTGCAGCAGTATATAGACAGGGAATTACCGGAAAATCAAGTGAGATTTAGAAGAGGGTGGGAACCAGGGACATCATTGCTGATGTCAGGTGGATATTAGGTGAAAGCAGAGAATATCAGAAAGATGTCTATCTGTGTTTCATTGACTACAGAAAGGCATTTGACCATGTGGATCATAATAAATTATGGATAAAACTTTGGAAAATGGGAAAACCAGAGGATCTAATTGTACTCATGAGGAATCTGTACGTGAACCAGGAGGCAATTGTTTGAATTGAAAAAGGAAACACAGTGTGGTTTAAAGTTGAGAAAGGTGTGCATTAGAGCTGTATACTTCCACCATATCTCTTCAATTTATATGCTGAGCAAATAATCCAAGAAGCTGGACTTTATGAGGAAAAATGCAGCATCAGGATTGGAGGAAGACTCATTAACAACCTGCCTTACATGGATGACACAACTCTGCTTGCTGAAAGTGAGGAAGATTTAAAACATTTACTGATGAAGACCAAAGATCATAGCCTTCAGTATGGACTGCAACTAAACATCAACAAAAGAAAAATCCTTACGGCTGGGTCAGCACACAACTTCACAATAAATGGAGGAAAGATTGAGGTTGTCCAAGATTTTGCTTTACTTGGCTCTATAATCAACACTTACAGAAGCAGCAGTCAAGAAATCAAAAGTCACATTGCTCTAGGAAAACCTGTGGCAAAGGATCTCTTTAGAGTATTGATAAGTAAAGATGTTACATTGAAGCCAAATGTGCATCTGCCTCATGCACTGGTATTTTCAGTCACATCATAAGGTTGTGAAAGCTGAACATTGAACAAGGGAGACAGGAAAAGAACTGATGCTTTTGAATTGTGGTGCTGGAGACGTCTATTGAATATACCATGGACTGCCAAAAGAACCAACAGATTTGTCCTAGAAGAAGTGCAACCAGAGTGCCTTGGAAGCAAGAATGGCCAGACCATGTCTTACATATTTCAGACATGTAAGCAGGAGAGATCAATCCCTAGAGAAAGACATCATGTTTGGAAGAGTGGCAGGTCAATGGAAAAAAAAGGAAGACCCTCTACAAGATGAATTGACACAGTGTCTGCAACAATGCGCTTAAACAAATATAAGATTGTGTGCCTGGCAGAGAATTGGGATGTGTTTCAATTTACTGGACATAGGGTCACTATTAATTGGACTTGATTTGATGGCACCTAACAACACCAACAGGCTGGGATTTAGCTCAGTTGGTGGAGCGCTGCTCTGCAGTCTCTGAGGTCCTGACTTTGATTCCCAGCACCTCAAAATAGGAGAAGGACATGGCAACCCACTCCTGAGGCAATCCTGAAACAGTCAGCCATTGAAAACCCTATAATGGTCACTATGAGTCTAACACGACTTGATGACACCTAACAACAACAACAACAACAACAACAACAACAACAACAACAACAACATTGTCTGAAGTTCTAAAACCCCAGTGGACTTCACCGAATCCTTTTCTTAGGAACTCACAAGGCTAAATCAAGGTGTTGATAAGTGGTTATGGTCCATTACAAAGGCTCCACTTCTAACCTCACTCAAATTGTTGACCACATTCAGTCTCAGGTATTCGTAGGAGTGAGGTCCCTATTTTCTTGCTAGCTTTTAGCCAAGCACACTCTTAGCAAAAAGAGGCTAGCTACATTCTTTCTGTGAGTCCCCTCTAGATAGATACTGGGTCCAGTTCCTCCCAATTCAGATCTCTGTGTTCTACCGTTATGCCCTACATGTATGCCATCATCTTCTGCTCTATCTCTGTGACTATTCTGCTCTTAGCCAGAAGAAAAATTTGCTTTTTAAAGGCTCATTTTGACTATATTGGGTCCACCCAGATGATTGTTGTTGTTGTTGTTAGGTGCTGTTGAGTTGGGTCTGACTCATAGTGACTTTATGTACAACAGAATGAAACACTCTCGACACTATGTCAGTGCTTCTCTGCTATTCCTAGGGTTTTTAATGGCTGCTTATTTCAAGGTTTCTTCAGGAATGGGCTACCATGTCCTTTTCCCATTTTAATCGAGCTGAGGTTAGAACTCAGGGCCTCAGAGAGCACAGAGCATCACTCTACTAAGTAAACTGAACACCAGCCCCATGCCCAGATGATTAGTAACCTTAATTACATCTGCAAATTCCCCTTAACTGTGGTAATATAATATATTCCTGACTTACCTAAAGGCGTCAAGGTCATGGCAACTAAAATTTTATCTTCCTCACAGGATCTGAAATCCTCATGGCACTACTAGAATATGTCTAAATTTTGAAATTTTTGTTTAAGTGTAGTGAACTGTTGTTTTAAGAGAATAAATGCTGAATTCAGAACACTTTAAATTTAAATTTTATGATCATGAACATCTTTCTCAATTGCTTTTTACCTCAGTTTCCCTATCTTTACTTGTGAGATAATAATACTAACATCTCTTTAACAGTATTTTATTAGTTGTGGAATATGCATTATGACTCAACAATTTCCATGTGTGATTCTTGAAATGCTGATAAAAGTTAGAAAGTTATCTTTCATCTCTCTGTTCATTTTGTAATAAACCTGAGCTTTCAAACATCTTGTCTTGCAAAATCTCCAATGGCACCTCCCATCCCTTTACATGCTTTGATCACTAGGGTGATAATTGTGTGGGAAACATTGCCAAGAGGAAGACCTATCACTTTGAATATACAGTAATTTCACTAATTTTCAGAATAAATCCTTCAATGAAATAAAATTGTTACCATCCTTATTTTATAAGTGATAATACTGAAGCAGAAATTAACTGACTCAACCACATATGTATGGAGAGAGGTGTACTATCTCCACTTTCACTGACAAAGATAGCTGTTATTTGTCATTGACTTTTTCTGAATTTGACTATTAATGATGCTATCCTGTCATACCTGCAGCCGTAGCCCTGTGGCATCAGATCCCGTCAGATCTCAGAAGCTAAGCAGGGTTGGGCCTGGTTAGTACTTGGATGGGAGACTGCCTGGAAACACCAGGTGCTGTAGGCTTGGGAGACGGACCTGGGCACCCACTGCCAAAAATAAGTCCACCACTGAAAACCCTATGATCACCAGACCAGAGAAGCACTGACAATAGTGTTTCGCCTGTTGTATGCTGGGTTGCCATGAGTCGGCTACCGACTTGACCACACCTAACAACAACAACAACATCCTGTCATGCAACAAGGCCTCTTGGAGTTTACCTACAGTAGTGCTTAGTATTAGTGAATAGAAAGTTTCATGATTGGAGCCTGAAGCTGGAACCTCGTACAGAGAAAGCAGGTTTGGGGTCCCCCTCAGCAATGAGGAACTATCCTGGATAATTGCTTGCAAAAGAACAGTAGAAGGAAGAGAGAGAACTCAGGTTAAACAGATGGCATTCTAAAGGCATTTTCCAGGAAAGTTTGAAAAGGGGAATATCTGCAGTGAAAGATTCATAGCAATAACACATCTGGCATTTGAAAATATTCCTTGGGGTAGATGACTTCAAGATAGTTTCTACTTGTCATAACACTATCCAAGGAAACAAGGCACTTGACCTCTCCTGCTAATAGGGTAGCTACTTTCACTCAGACTTGTCTTTTTTGTTAGGTTTTATCTTTTCCATTGTGAGTGGCAAAAGGCCCTGGGACCTAGCCCATTCCCTTTCCATACCCACAGGTAGTGTGAAATTATCAAAGAGATGACCAAGAGGGCTGTGTTGTCACCTTTTATGATATACGCTTTGATACGTCTCAAGAAGAAAGCCTTCTTCAAGATTAAATAAAAGGCTAAGAGCTTTCTCTTGGGCTTGTAATATTGTGATGTACTGAAGAACACAACCCTGTTGTCTTTTGTTATTCACAATCCTTGTTTTTCACTCTTTCACTGTTCCCAGTGGATATTTAAGTCTCCCTTTGAAGTAAAATAGGATTTCTTTCACTTCAAATCAATGAGAGAAAATTATTTGCTGTATACAGACTTTTTCTGGCATGTGGTACATTAATTTTACAGATGTACAGTATAGAATTGAGACTATGTATCATTCTGTTGTTGAGAAAGATGAAGACTGATATGACTGCACACTTGCTTTGCTCTTGCCTTTGATCTTGTGAATTTGGTTGTTCCACACAGAGGAGTGTAAGGCTTAGTGTCATGTTTTTTTTTCGTGGTTTGTTTGAGACCATATCTTGCTATATGGGTCTCTGTTTTTAATGGGTGTTTCCCTCTTCCTCCTAGTGATAAAGAAAAATATGCTTCTATTTGGGAATGTAATAATAAAAACAATTGATATTTCCAGAAATACTAGCACAGTTTCTATACATAAAGTTATTTAATACTTAAAATAACCCTGTCAAGTACATATTATTGTGAGTTTTCAATTGAGGAAACTGGGACTCAGAATAGGCAATCTAGAAAATATCACTTAATTGAACAATTGCAGGGCTTCGATTCAAACAAAGGACTCTTTGATAACATTATGTTAGGTAGCTACTTCTGAATAAGCCAATGACAAACTCTTGGTGGAATGTGAGATTTGACAGCAAGCATTTATTTCTTGGTGCTGTCCCAGTGGTTTGGTTGAGAGTTGGCTGACTAGGCCTCATTTAGTTGGATTTCTCTCCAGCTTTGGCTCAGATTCTGATTTGCTCTATGTATTTTTTTCCTTTTAGAACCAGTAGGTTACATGTCTCTCATGGCAGAAGGCAGTAGCCCAAGAGAGCAAGCATAGCTAACTAAGATGAGAGATATCTCCTCATATTCTACTTGTTAACATTCCATTGGGCTGGGAGTTAGCTCAGTTGGTAGAGCGCTGCACTGCAGTCTATGAGGTCCCGAGTTCAATTCCCAGCACCGCAAAAATGGGAGAAGGGCCTGGCAATCCACTCCCCAGGCAATCCTGAAACAGTCAGCCATTGAACACCCTATGAGCGTCGCTATGAGTCAGATACTGACTTGATGGCACCTAACAACAACAACAACAACAACAACAACAACAAGCCAAAGCCCAATATCAGTGGGCGAGGGAAGTATTCCTTTCTCATGGAGGTGAGGATGTGGAGGGAGTGACTATTTACTGAAAAATCACCCAGTCTACCTTAAAAGTCAATGGATTTTCTTTGTCCTTATATAGTTTATAAAAGTTGAATGTATACAATGACATTGTCAGTTAGGAGTCAACCATATGGTGTTTATAATGTGGTCTAAATACCCATTTGTCAATTCCTTCTAATGAACTACAGTTGCCTTCCTTCTTTGCTCTAGAGAAAGTTTATATCTTTTCTTCTTTGCCATCTTCTGTTCTTATTAGAAGTCTACAGGCAGAGGTCAGTAGGTAAATTTAGATGACTTTAGTTATCATTATTTATGGTTTGGATTTTAATGTCCCCTAAAGGTCATGTGTTTTAATATCTGGTTCCTGGCTGGTAGTGCTGTCATGGCATGTATGGAACATTGCAGGGTGGGATTTAGCTTTGTGAAAGTAGGTCACTAGAGGTGGGCATTTGGAAATTTTAACATGGATCCATGCTTCTGGTGGCTCTCTGCTTTCTGTTTCTGATCTGCCATGCCATGAAGTCATCTGACATGGGTCCTGCCACCTGCCACTGCCACACTGCTCTACTACCATTGTGGACTGATGCACAAACCATGAGTCCCCTAATAAATCTCTCTCCTCTCAAGTTTCTCTGTCACAGTGACATACCATCTGACCAATATATATTTGTAACTAGGAATGGAATCTTTTTTTGCTGTTTTTATGCAATTTCAACTGACCAAGGGATTTGACAAGGAAATGTTTCTAATAAAAGGTATGATACATATGGTAGCAAGCAATCAAGGATACTCAGAATAGCAGGACAGACATATTTCTTCTAGAAATAGCAGTCTGCTAGGATCATACCAACATATGCAATGCTCACAGAGAAGCTACTTATCTTCAATGCTCCTAGCTTACTTGAAGCTAAGATTCTTCTTGGAGGCATTTAAATGGGCATCTTAGAATATCAACATCCTGGGTTTAGAGGTAGCAATTTTGCAGCTTCCTTTGGTCTTTGCTAATGTGGAAGCAAAACAAATGGTGAAAAGATTGTGAGGTAGAGACCGAATTCCTAGTTTCAGTCCCAAGTGTATCAAAAACTACATGTTTTGGGAAAATAATATTTACAGTTTCTATGACTGGCTTTTCTTTTTCAAAAAAACAAATTATGCTGTGTAGATTTTCCTTGCCTTTTTTCTACTAAGCATTACCTGTGTCACAAGAAATGGCTAAGGAGATTTATACCCAGAGGAATAAATTATGTTGAATGATTTGTCAAGGAGCTCTTATTCTTCCATTTTTAGATTTGTAACACCTCTGTGACCTTCAGGACTCATGGCTGTGACTAATTTGGCTTCTTGGCTCACAAAGGGCTTGAAGTTTTTGTTCAGGAGTATTGCTCATTTGTGTTTGAAGTATGCCATTTTCATTTCTCTGTTGTGACTATGCTATTTTTGGTTCTCTTTCCAGCATTTTTTCAATGTTGTTTTTAAAAAATTTATATATTGGAATATCCATAAAAGACTGTCTGTGTTTTCCTGGATCCACTAGCTTATGAACACTAGCTTGCCCATGTTGTAATGGAAATTCTCTATACTGTCTTATCCAGTCTTCAATATCATGTTAAAAATGACACCTTGACTAGTTATCCAGCTTCCTATAGCATTTCCTTGTTCATCCTCACTATTATGCAACTCATTATTCCATGAGAGTTTGAAAAAGACCCTTGGGAACTTCTTTAGAAATTTGCAATACTGTGTCATAAATCTTGGACCAGGATCACTTAGTTAGATCTACATCAGTGAGGATGAAGATACTGCAGTGTTTGCAAGGAAGCTTCTGGCATCTTTAGTCTTCCACAGTATGAAGTGTGCTGCCTAGGAGCAGAATTCCTTGCCTGTCAGAGATGCTTTGTGGCAGTTGTTAGTGTGAATGGGAAATGTGTAAAGTGTTTTTAGGTTTTTGGAGGACAGTCTGCATGTCAGTGCCAAAAATTGTTGTTATAAAGGAACCCAGATCTAAATTGGTCTGTATAGTTGGATTCCTGTGCTTAGTTTATTTAAAACATGGTATTTGGACAGAATTAAAATACCAGCACACTGTATATTTGCCTTTTCTTTTTTTTTCTGAAGCAAATTGGTTGGGTCTTTTTGCAGAGCAATTAGCTGTAAGAGCACCAGTGAAGAAGCACTTTTTGACTGGTGCCTATTGTGATAGACCTTCTTTGTTCTGTTAATTCTTGTAGAAATAATCATCTTTATTGATTTATGAGGATGGAATTGAATGTGAACACTGATTTAAAAGAAGAGAACAGCCATAGGCAGTTTGATTTATGGCAGTATTATGGAAAATGATTCAGATTCATTTTCTACAATCTAAGGTTGCTTGTCCAGTTCTTAGATGTCAAAATATATTCAGCAATTTCTGATGAGAACCTCTCCCCCATGGAATACACAATTTATTTTTTTGATATTAGGAGCATATTGTATGGTTGATATAGGGAAGTCTGGGGACACTGTTTCCTGTGTGGTAGTGGTTCTTAGATAACCTAGGATTGCTTTAAAATGAGATAACTAATATGAGATAACAAGCATGTAGATTTAATGTTTGATTAGATTATGTAAGTAGCTACAAGGTAATTTTCAGAGCCATTGACACAAAGTTAGTGAGATATCTTTCCAATTTAAGAGAATGAAACTCCTTTGCCCCAAAGAGTATTATATCCTCAGTGGTCAGTTATGAAATAAAAAAAACATAACCTTTTATGATTGATGAGGGGTCCTGCATCTGATAATCATGGCAGATTTACTTTGTTTCATGGTTGCCTTTCTGGGCCTACCCCTTCCTATATTCCTTGATTGCAACATGTGTCACACTGAGGCGTAAATGCTCCCTGATGTGGCTGTCTCTACTTTTAAATGAGGACAAGATCCAAGTTTTTCCCAGCAGATAGAAGACAGGTATATGTATTAAACACTGAGTAAATGAAATATCCCAAGGGCAACTGGGTCTCAGAAGTTGGCCTGAGCCACATAGGTATGCTCAAAAGACTTCTGCTTTTTATTTGATCATAGGATTTCACCTTACACAGTCCAAGTTCTATTTTCTCCGTCCCTGTCTTGTTTTTTAAATGTTATTTTTGTGGTACTCAGAGGTTGAACTCAGAACCTGAACTCAGAGCCTATAAGTGCTCTACCTTTGTGCTACACCCGGGCCCTTTATTTATTGATTGTTTTATTTTTTGTTTTTTTGAGACTGTTCTCACTAAGTTACACAGGGTGCCTCTGGCCTTGAACTTATAATACACCTGCCTCTGCCTTCTGAGTCCCCTGAGATTAGAGGTGTGCCTGACTGTTTTCTCCACTTCTAGTTTAACAAGTTTGAACCAAACATATAATCTTCAAATGTGTTTTAAACTTCAGTGATTTATTCAGTTTGAACCCTACAGTAACACCTTATTTCCATGACCTTTATGTTTATTTCTAACCCATAGGGAGCATGACTTCGGCCACTTCTCCTATCATTTTAAAATGGGACCCCAAAAGTTTGGAAATACGAACACTAACAGTGGAAAGGCTGTTGGAACCACTTGTTACACAGGTAAGGGATGCTTTTATATACTTGTTCCATGTATGTTTCTATCATGATTTACCATGATCTTCCAAAGAACTTGCTAATTACTGAATATAGACTATTTGCTGAGCTATGAGCTGTCTCATTGCCCTATAAGATTCAAAGTGGTTTCTGAAAAGTATTCATATGATTTTTGAGATTACATTGATAAGATAATTAAAGAAGGGGTTTTGGTGAAGAGGACCCTCATTTGCAGTAATGGATTCAAAGTCTAAATAAATCATCCATCACTGATTTTCAGATGCTAATATGCAGATCAGAAGAACTGTGTTTACTATTTAAGAGCAATGTATATTTACTGAATTACATTTCTTTCAGTTTACAAGTCACATTTCATCCTGTTGTAATGATGAGATGTTCCATTTTTGTGTTGTCAGAGTTGTCACATTTCCACAAGATGACTGTCAACAGCAAAAAATAACATGATTTTACATTTTCAAAGCTAGATTGTAGTGTCTTGTGAAGCATGGCCTTTTCTATATTAACTCTGAAATTTCTGGAATATGAAAATTTAAGCCTTTTATGGTGTATTTATAGAGAATTATTATGCCACATTAAGTTAAATGCTATTTTTATTGGTTTGTTCATATAGCTGTTATAACAAGTTACCATCAAGTTAATGGCTTATAACAGCACAGATTTATTGTTTGATGGTTTTAGAGGTCAGAAGTTCTAAAGTCAAGGTTTTGGCAGGGCAACATGCTTTCTTTCTGGAGGCTCTAGCAGAAACCCATTTTCTTGCCTTTTTTAGCTTCTAGAAGTCATTTGCATTCTTTTACCTCTACCTCCATGATCAAATACAGCAATATAGTATGGTCACATTTCTTTTTCTTTCTTCTCTCCCCTCTTTTCTCATAGCTCCTCTCTGACATTGGTCTTATGAGTGCTCTGTTACTAACTTGGGCCCACAAAATTATGCAAGAAAAATCTCTCCTTCTCAAGATCTTTAACCTGTTCACATCTGAAAAGTCCCTTTTGCCATTTAAGGTACCATCTTTACAGTTTCCAGGAATAAAATGTGGGTATTTGGGGGAGGGGGATTATTCACCTGCCACAGTCTGCTCTCTGTCCTCTAAAGATTCATATCCTTCTCCCAGTCAAAACATGTTCACTACATCTCCAGGTCCTCGAAAGGCTCAGCCCTTTAGAACATCAACTCAAGTTCAAAATCTCACCTAATTTCATTAGTATAAACATCTCAAATCTTATTTAGATCACTTAGATATAGGTAACAATGTGCTTGTAATCTTCCTTCTTCATCTGTGTACCTATGAAAGTGCAAAACATATGCTAGGCTCCAAGCATATGATAGGCTCCAAAAATGACATGATGGGGCATATTGTTGTTGTTAGGTGCTGTTGAGTTGGTGTCTGACTCACAACGACTCTGTGCACAAGAGATGAAACAGTATTGTTAGTGCTTAGTGCTTCTCTGCTATTCATAGGGTTTTCAATGGCTGATTGGCTTTTGGGAATGGGTTGCCAGGTCCCTCTCCCAAGCCTACAGCACCTGGTATTCCCAGTGGTCTCTCATTCAAGTACTAACCAGGCCCAACCCTGGTTAGCTTCTGTGATCTCATGGGATCTGATGCCAGAGTGGTATGGCTACAAGCTGATGGGATGATAAAAGATAATAATTATAGACATTCAAATTCACAATGGAAAAAAGTTTTAGGAAAAGAGAGTTGCCAGACTCAAGAAATTTAGAAATGTACCTAGGCAAACTCCATTTAAAGGCCTGTGAATAACTGCTGTGGCTTGAATCTCTGTCCCGTGGGCCTGGCTTTCTACCCTTAGAATAATTTCTTTTTCATAAAGGGTTTCATCTATTGTCAGGTGAGTATTTTGTCACTCCATTTCCTACAGGTGGAGTTTTGGGGAGTCCAACCACTTTTTTTTCAACGCTAAGGATCAAAACTAGGACTTTGTGTGTTCTAAGCAAGTGCTCTCTTATTGAGCTACATCTTCAGCCATCCTAACTACACTTTTGAATTTCACCCTTTCCATATCTATTTTAGTCCAGTGTGACAGTGCTTCTACTGGTAATCTCAATAACCTTGTGATTTTCCCATGTATATCTAGGATTCATTTAATTAGAAAAGGGTCTTTTCCATAGATCTTTCTTCAGTAATTCTATATCCATTTTTACCACTGTTGAAATTGTTGAGAAAGTCTATGAATCACATGTCCAATCTCTTCACAGCAATTTCTATATGGCTGAATACTGTGAGCTTTTTATCCTTACAAGACACTACCAAAATGTCATCCAATGGTGCAATTGGCTTTCTCTCCAAACCTATTTTTCTGAAACTGACTCTCTTAATTTCATTGTACTTTGCAATCTTCATAGGTTGAGAATTTCCTAATCATTAAGTCCTGATTCCTTTTAACTTAATAATTCTGCTTCTTACATTTAGCTATAACTGTCAAGAGGCCACTCCTTCAACACTGTTTAGAACTATCCTCAGCTAAACATTTGTTTTTAAAAAAATTGTAAAACAACAACAAAAAAGAAGTCTGAATACATCACATTTTCTGATAATAAGCTTTACTAGGAAACTAAAGTACTTTATTGGCAAATTTATGGTAAAACTTAAAAATTAGGAAGTTAAGAAACACTCTTAGATAACTTGTAGAACCAAAGGGAAATTACAACCCACATATAAGTTAATGAAAAAGAAGTTTTCTTCCTACTCAAATATACACTCCCAGTAATGGCTTTACTCAGTATACAATGTTAGGATTAAATGCCTTTGTTATTATAAAAAATATAAAAATAAACTAAGTATTCTTTTTAGAAAAAGAATATTGAAAGAAGCTAGGAAAATAGAACTAAAAAATAATGAAAATTGGAATCACTAGAATAGAATATAAAAGTAAAAAGGATTCAATTACTTCACAATTTGATTCTTTTTTACAATGGTGAATTAGAAGCCCTTAATGGATACTTTATTAAAAATATATAAAGAAGCTTAAGATTATGAGAAAGAAAGAGGAAGTAAGCCCAGGAGCAAGAGAGTTGGAAGAAAGCACAGTCGAACATTACAGGTTACTTTACATTGATGAAAAAATACCTGAAACAAGGGAATGCAGTCTTAAAAAATATTTTAATTACCCAAAGGTATCCAAGAAGGAGTAGAAAATGGGAATAAGCCATATACATACATGGAAAGCTGTATAAACCTCTGTTATCAAAAAAGTACCACAAAAGATGGATGGTTCAATGTTATTAGACATTAAAAAACTGAAAGTTGCAATGTTACAAAAACTATGTAAAACACAAAAATATGAAGAACTCCTTAATTATTTCTGGAGAATAATAACATTCATTTTAATCTTTTGAGCTATTTTAAACATATTTTAAATTAATGATAATCATTCTATCTCATTTTAAATATTAATGCAAAAAAACTTACATAAAGCATTAATAACTAGTGCTTAGGAGTATTTTAATATATCTGTATCTGTGTAACAAAAGAAGATTTTAATAGACTGTATTGGTAGCCTATTATCAAGTAACAATTAAAATATTCCAGTATCTCAACAAATTACATCACTGTTAGCAGTCTTCCAGACCGTGTCTGACTCATATTGACCCTATTTACAACAGGGGAAACACTATTGTTAGTGCGCTATTCATTGGGTTTTCAATGGCTGATTGTTTCTTAAGAGTGGGTTGCTGGGTGGTTCTTCCAAGCCTAAGGTACCTGGTGTTCCCCCAGGCAGTCTCCTATCTAAGTACTAACCAGGCCCAATCAGATCTGACAGGATTGGATGCCACAGTGGGAAGGCTGCAGACTGATTATATTACTAGATACTAAAAAAGACATTTGGTAGAATTTTATGGTTATTTCTAATAAAAATTCTAAATAAGAATAGGATCAGTCTTTTAAAATAAAAGACTTTACCATGTAAATTTTGGAATGGGGCATATATATTGTATGATTTATTACCATTAAAAATAGTATCAGAATGGAGCTAGATGGCAAGATATAAGATTAATACATGATATACATGCTTTTCTTGTATTCAAAGCATCCAGAAGAGGGAAAAATCTCTTCATAATTGAAAAAATTCTAAGTTCAATTATTTTCACAGTGTAATGCATATTTATTTTGTACCTTTATTTTATTTACAGTTTTGTAATTCTTTTCTTATCACTGAAGTAGGAATTATGTATGCACAATCTTTGGAGTCAGGGAGGCTTATTTACAACTACTATATGCATGCTAATACCTTGAGTACATTGCTTAATCCCTTCTGCAATATAAAATACATATAATAATTTATAATCCCTAAGACTACTAAAGGGATAAGTGAGTTTGAGCTTTAACATTATTACAGAAATGTCTACACTATGTTTATATACTAATACAAATTTGTCTCAAAACTATATTCTTCATTACTTGATAGTGGTGACTTTGTATTTACTAGAAAGTGGATGTCATGCTTACCATAGGGATTCATTTGAGTATTTTCTTCAGAAAAAATGTTTGCATATTTATAAAAATAATGATTTTCCTGTTATATTTAATCAAAGATAGTTAAAAATCAGAAACCTCTCATGTTATTGAGAATTTAAACTTCATCACTAGAAAGGTAATGAAGCACAGGTCATCCCAGTAGGATGGAATAGAATTTGCTAGAATTTTGTTTCTTGTTTCTTATAGAAGATGAATCCATACATAAGAAATAGCACTAATCATCTGACAAAATAGTATCATTGATGTTAAATGTGCTGTTCTAAATTGATCTGATAGGAAAAATACCTTCCAAGAAGAAGAACTCTCTTTATTCATTTCTAATATTATTTCGAGTAATGTCTTTGGGACCCTACAAGGTTAGGCTCTGGTCAATTCAACAGTTGATTTTAAAATTCTGCTTAGAAATTAATAATTATCTCAAAGCTAAATGATTAGAAATTTATATAAATTTTTAAATTCAGTTTTTACTTTAAAAAGGTACTTCTGATTCTCATCCTTTTACTATGGTAATTTTCAATAAAAAGAGCTATCTTTTTCTATGACTCACAACAGTAGTTAATTCCTTTGGTACATTTAGAATCAGAAAAATAGGAGATTTAGTTGAAAATCAAGGGATTTTGAACTGAAAGTGATTCCAGAAATAAATTAATGTTCAGAAATGAATTAACTTCTGAGAACTGAGCCAGTCCTTCCCATCTTTTTGGCTATACCATATATTTTAACAATTTATAAAATGTAGTATTTTATGTATAAATTTACTGAAAGTGTCACAGTCTAAAAGAGTCTTATTGCACTTCTTTTCCATCTATCCAGACAGTATCATTTTAAAGAAGCACCTTAATTGATGGCTTATTAATAAGATTCAAAGATTAATACATTGGGTAGTTTCTATGATTATACTGCAACGGTACAATCAGTTGTGCATGCATTTTTGTCAAAGGATTGAAAAGGTATAAAAGATAAAGGATGTGCTAAAAGCAAATTGTGGGAACTCCATTTGGCCTGTTATTTTACCAACTTTATGTATCATTTACTTAACCTTTTTCCAAATAATTTTCTTCCGTTTTTGTTTATTACATATTTCCTTGATGTTGCTGTTAGGTGCTTTTGAGTTGGTGTCCAACTCATAGCTATCCAACATACAATAGGTGATACACTATTATCAGTGCTTCTCTGCTATTCATAGGATTTTCAATAGCTGATTGTATTTTGGGAGTGGGTTTCTGGGTTTTTGTTCCAAGCCTTCAGCACCTGGTGTTCCCAGGTGGTTTCCCATCCAAGTACAAACCAGGCCTGAACCTGCTTAGCTTCTGAGATCTGATGGGGTCAGATGCCACAATGGTACAGCTGCAGGCTCAAGACATTGAAGAGGGCATTGGAAATGTGATGAAGGAGAAAGAAATGGTTGTAATTGACTAAGCACACTTGGAATGTAGGACCATGGTGGTGTGGAGAGGTGTGCTTACTGCTAAGAGACAGAGGGCAGGAGATTTTGGCTGCCTCAAGCTTGGAGCAATGAGGAAAAAGGAACCATTGTAATTCCCTTTCAGAATGCTCACACACTCTTGCTCAGCAAGTGTGATGCTGCTCACACACTCTTGCTCAGAAGCTCCTAGTAATCCGTGGTTGAATATCTGTCAGTTTAGCCACAGTGACTTCTATAAGGAATTCTTTTTACAGTGGTATGGCTGGAGGCTACTTATTTCCTTAACAGGCTCTATTTTCATTTTTGCATGATAGATTTTTGCCCACAAAAGTATTGCAGATAATCTATATTTAAAATAAGTATTTTGGGTATGTGGACCTCTCATAATACCTTAAATTTATTTAATACTTTTGCACCTTTCTTTCTTTAAAAAAATTATATGTATATGCTGGATTCTAATACAAGTAATGTTAGAAATTTACATTTATCACATGTGTTAATATTTAATTGAAAGACAAAAAATTATTTGAATCTTTTATAAATATGGTTTCATCCCTTAATCTGAACCTTTTTTAGACCACTATGCTTTCACAGTAGATACATATACCTCAAGTACTTCTTATATTACAAATGCTTCTTTAAACTGATGTCATGCGGCAAATTGTTTGGCAGTCATTGTTTGCCACTTCTGAAATAGCAGTTTAATTGAGTACTATGTTGTCTGGAGTTAGATCAATTTCTGTTTGGGGATTATGCTCAATGTTTTAATGTCTGCCACCAGATGGGAGTGATGCTCTTTCTCTTATATGGCCAGCTGTGTTGGCCATGCTTTGAAACTTGATTAATGTACAGAGCCCTTTTAAACAGAAAAAGACTCAAATCTCAAAGTGGGGCTTACAGAAGATAAATGTGTAATTATACAATGTGCATGTTTATCCATAAATATGAATGAAATAGGTACAAAAGTACAAAACCAAAAATATCAAAACCAACAGTGATTTGATGGATAATTTATTTTTTGCTGAGCTGAACTCATGCATGTGTTATAAAGGTCAGAGCTACTGCTGTAGCTTACAGTCTTTTGTGTGTGGCACATGCACACTATCCTGAGACATGCAGAAAATCATTTCTCTCCCTCTCCCACCTTTAGAATTAATGGCTGCAAATCATAGCTATCCAGTGTATTGTGGTGTCATTTCACTGTGCTTAGCCTAAGTTACATTTGCAGTTAGCTGGTAGCATTTGCCTTTCTCTTATTAGCCTTGGGAAACCAAAGTTAAGTAGTAAAACATTATGACAGTTTGAGAATAATTACATTGTATTAACTACATGAACAATAGCACAACTAACTTTTCTCATCAAAATATTTACTTTCAATATCTTTCAGTTTAACTACAGTGATTATGGATGCTAATATAAGAAATTCCATCTAGGAGAAGATGAACATAAGTCTTAAGAACTATGAAATGAGTGTATTCTATACATTACTCAGTTTATTAATTTCTTGATTTTAATTTTGAAAGGGACTTTGGATTTTCACCCACACTTCCTAGGGCCCAGCTCACCGATCCTCGTTTCTCTTACAGGTTGTGCTGTGGGGTTCACCCGCAGTGGTTTATTCAAGATCCTGAACTAAGTTTTCTAAATTACTTTGATGATATCTTTTCTATGCTCTGAAATCCCTACTGCTCTGGTCGTAGTATGAGTTTTTATCCATGAATATTTCAGTGAACACAGGTAATGCACAAGCTATGATGAGAAAAAAAGGAGCTATACTAGTGATTCTTGAGTAGTTACTAAATGCTTGATGCAGTCATAGGTATTCCCAGTAGTTTTTACTTTTTCCTTGTGCCAAGTTGGTAAAGTCAATTTCATTTTCTCCATTTTACAGATGAAAAAGAGAGGCTTACAATGGATCATGTAAAAAAGATCTAAACTGAATTAGACTATGCCACTCTGAAACTCCTAGGGGCAACATAGACTGAAGATACTGAAGGTGGTAGTACATTGACCACAGGGAAAATGTAGAGGGAGTAGGGAAGGAACTGAGGGAATAAACTGAAGGGGTGAGAAGAAATAGCTACATTAAATAGGCAGAGGAAAGGGAATTAGCAGACAAGGACAGAATGTATTTGTACAATAAAGATGTAATAACTTTTCTTGTTTGAATCACTTAATTATAGTCTAGATCTGCTGTTTGCTGACATGTGTACATGATGTAAACAAATTCCTTAACATTCAAATGAACAAGTTAAATTGAAAACCCATTTTCCCATTAAATGGTTAATGCATATGAATTCCTCAATTAGTTAATAACTCTTCTGTTTTGTTTAGCAATAAAAATAAAGCCTTCAAATTATTTCCCTTCTTATATTTTCCATCTCCGTGAATCCTTAGTAGCTATTTTCAATGGGAAATTGGAATTTAAAATTAAATTTATAAATTAAAGTAATATCAAGAGAATAATAATGATATTTTTATTTGCATGAAATAAGACAGTGAAATCTTATGCATGCTAATTAAAAAATTTCAAGGAAAAAATTGTGGGAGGTCAGCTAACAAAATTACTCCTGACTATTTTGGACAGTATGGAAACCCTATCTACAGACCCAAAATCCATTATACCCAGCATGTGAATGCCTAGGAAGTGACAGAATCACATTTACTCAGGACGCCCTCCACTGACAGAGTAATTAAAACTTGTCAGATACCTGAGATAAAGGTTTGGAGCATGTCAACATACCTGCTTTCCCATTTCTCATCATGCCATTGGAAGTACAAAATGTAAGCTTTGTTTCTACTTACTTAAGGAGGGAAGGGGAGCAAATGCAATGGAAAACCTAACTAGCTATTTTTTTTCTTCTACTCTGAAAATAAAACTTTCAATTTTTCTTGTGATACAGATTTCTTGGCCTTAGAATCATTGTCACAGGGTTCATTTTCTACCCCACTGGCTGAACCTCCTCAGTCTTTGTTTAACCTTGTTTCTCTGCCTGTGCTTTAAAGTGTTCATGTTGTTCAGGGATTAGAATTGTTACTCCTCTTTTCTTTCTTCTGCATTTTCTCCACCCGAGAGTCTTCCCATCCTTGTGTAGTTCAGTATTTTAAGTATACTAGCAACACCAAAATTTCTGTCTCCAGTCCATACACCCAAGTCTAAGCCATGTAGACCTAACACACAGTTTCTTGGAACAACATATTCACTGAAACTGTGAGCCCTGCTCTCACACCTAAGAATTCTCCTTCATTCCACTTTTCTCAGATCAGCCCACCACTCCTATATTTTGTTGCCAAAGTCCTGGCTCCAAATCACCCACATCCTCTCTTGCTGTAACCAATACTGTTACCTCTCAAATAATCTACCAACCCACCCACTCTTGGTCCCTGCCTATCCATTCTACAGTCACTCAGTGTGATCACTGGAAACAGTATATAACTTTATCATATCATTCCTCTGCTTTGAGAAGCTGCCATTGTTTTCCGTTGCATTTTAGGGTAAAATTAAAACCCCCGACTATTTCCTGATCTGTGCTTCACCACAATCATCTAATGCTGATGGTGCACTTTCATCACAATGGTCAAGTCACAGAGTGCTTCTCTCAATGTCTTAGACTTTGAGAATGCTGCTCGCTCTACTTGGAAAAATGCCACTCCTATATTGTTTAGACTGGCTTCCTTAGATCATTCAGTAACTATTAAATTCCCAAGTCACAGCGAAAGCACTTTATGGCTACATTTGTTTTTTATAAAGTAGATGCCTTCTCCCTTACCTTCTGCATACTTTACATGATTCTTTCTTTCAGAGCACGTATCACTGTTTGTAATTGTCTTACTGGTTTGTGTGCATTTTCCCTGACTCTTAAACTGGAATGAAAGCTACAGGAGGATGGGGATGGTGTCTGTCTAATTGACACAATTATCTCCACTACTTTGGACATACACAGTGTTTGGTAAATGTTTGATGAACGAATCTTCCAAAATGCAACAAATATAGTTTCTTTATGCCTGCCTCATTCTTCTAGAAGTTGTTAGTAGTAAAAAGTAATTATATGTTGCAGTATTTGTTTCATGAAGATGTTGACAATTTTAATCCCAACAATTATTTGTGTGGAATTTCAAGGATAAAAGTGTTCATTAGCTTTTCAGGAATATGCTTAGTTTACTAAGCAAACCAAGCAATAATGTTGTGTTTTCATATATTTAATCTTCTCTATTCATAAAAATGTCATAGTGCATATATATATATATATATGTGTATATATATATACACATATATATACACATATATATTGCATATTTATGTTTATGTACCCACAGAGAAAATTAACGAATCTTTTGTTAGTGCTTAAAATAATCTGCATTTGCTTTGGAAAAATAATTTTTGATTGACCTTATATTTAATGGAAATTTGTTTTTCAGTGATTACCAAATATATTTATAGGTTTTAAATAAATTTACACACTGAGTACTAAGGCTCAAATGAAGATAGGGAAGATTTTTTTCTAGCTCCTGCAATCTGAAATAGACCAACTATGCAATCAGGGTATACCGATGATTATTGGTGACTGGAATTCAAAAGCTGGAAAAAAGTAGGCTGAATAGGTGGAAAATATGCCCTTAGTGACAGAAATGATGCTGGACATTGCATGATAGAATTTTGTCAGTCCAATAAACTTTTCATTGCAAATACATATTTTCACCAACATAGAGGTTGTCTGTACACATGAAAGTCACCAGATAGAAGGTACAGGAACCAAACTGACTACATTTATGGAAAGAGATGATGGAAAACCTCAATATCAAAAGTTAGAAGAAGACTAGGTGCTGATTGTGTAGCCTGAGTATATCTCACCTGAGTTTAGAGACCATCTCAGGAAAGATTTGTTGTGGTAGACACAAATGATAGAATAGTTGAGTTGTGGCATGACATCAATGTCATCATTCATGAAGAAAGCAAAAGGTTATTAAAAAGACAGAAAAAAAGAAAAGACCAAATTACCTGTCATAAGAGACTTTGAAACTTGTCCTTGAACATTGAGCAGCTAAAATAAAAGAAGGACTTGATGAAGTTAAGGAACTAAACAGAAGATTTCAAAGGGTAGCTCAAGAAGACAAAATCAAATATTACAATGGTACGTGCAAAGAGCTGGAAATAGAAAACCAAAAGGGAAAAACATGTTCTGTTTTTCTTAACCTTAAGGAATTGAAGAAATAATTCAAGCCTCAAGTGGCAATAGTGAAGGATTTTACAGGGAAAATATTAAACAATGCAACAATTATCAGTAGAAGATGGAAGGAATACACAGAGTCATTATACTAAAAAGAATTAATGGATGACCAACCATTTCAAGAGGTGGAATACAATCAGGAACCAGTGGTACTGAAGGATGAAGTGGAAGCTGCCTTGAAGGAACTGGCAAAACACAAGGCTCCAGGAATTGATTTTAATACCAGCAGAGATGTTTCAACAAACAGATGCAACATTGGAGGTGCTCACTTGTATTTATCAAGAGATTTGGAAAACACCTTACCGACCAACTGACTGGAAAAGATACATATTTGTGTCTATTTACAAGAAAAGAAATACCAACTGAATGTGAAAACTATCAAGTCATATCATTGCTATCACATGCAAGCAAAATTTTGCTAAGGATCATTCAAAAGTGACTGCAGCAGTATGTAGACAGGGAACTGCCAGAAAATCAAGCTGGATTCAAAAGAGGATGTGGAACCAGAGACATCATTGGTAATGTCAGATGAATATTAGCTAAAAGCAGAAAATACCAGGAATATATCTATCTATGTTTTATCGACTATGCAAAGGCATTTGACTAGGTGGATCATAACACAATATGGATAACATTGCAAAGAAGAGGACTACCAGACCACTTATTTGTACTCATAAGGAATCTGTGCATGGATTAGGAGGCAGTCATTGGAAAAGAACAAGGATACACTGCCTGATTTAAAGTTGAGAAAGACATGTGTCAGGGCTATATCTTTTCATTGTACCTCTTCAGTCTCTATGCCTAGTAAATAATCTGAGAAGCCGGGTTTTATGAAGAAGAACACAGCATCATGATTGGAGGAAGTCTAATTAACAACCTGTGTCATGCAGATGACACAATGGTGCTTGCTGAAAGTGAAGAGGATTTGAAACATTTACTGATGAAGATCAAACCCAGCCTTCAGTATGGATTGTGTCTCAACATTAACAAAACAAAAATCCTTAAAACAGGTTCAGTAAGCAGTTTCATAATAAATGGAGAAAAGATTGAGGTTGTCCAAGATTTTGCTTCAGTTAGTTCTATAGTCAATGCCCGTGGAAACAGCAGTGAAGAAATCAAAAGACCTATTGCTTTGGGAAAAGCTGTTGCAAAAGACCTTTGTAACATGTTGAAAAGTAAAGATGTCTCATTGAAGATAAAGGTATACCTGACTCATGCCATGGTATTTTCAGTTGCGTCATATGGTTGTGAAAGTTGACATTGAAGCAGGGAGACGGGAAGAATTGATGTTTTTGAATTATGGTTCTAGAGACAAATATTGAATATACCATGCATTGCCAAAAAAAAAAAAAAATGAACCCAACAGATTTGTCCTAGAAGAAGTGCAACCAGAGTGCTCCTTGGAAGATGTTGTTGTTATTATTGATAGGTGCCGTCAATTCGGTATCTGACTCATAGCGACCCTCTGTACAACAGGGGAACACTATTATCAGTGCTTCTCTGCTGTTCATAGGGTTTTCAATGGCAGATTGACTTTTGGGAGGGGGTTGCCAGGTCCTTCTCCCAAGCCTACAGCTTCTGGTGTTCCCAGGCAGTCTCCCATCCAGGTACTAACCAGGCCCAGCCCTGCTTAGCTTCCGAGATCTGATGGGATCAGATGCCACAGGGCTACAGCTGCAGGCTCCTTGGAAGATAGGGTGGCTATAATGCATCTGACATATTTTTGGACGTGTAGTTAGGACAGGCTGATCCCTGGAGAGGGACATCCTGTTTGGGAGATTTGTGGGTTAACCAAAAACATGAAGACCCTCAACTAGAAGGATTGACACAGTGTCTGCAACAATGGGCTTAAACACAAAAAAGGTCCTGTGCCTGGGAGAAAACTGGGAAGTGTTTCATTCTGTTTTACGTAGGATTGTTATGAGTTGGGTCTGACTTGGCACCTAAAACAAGAAGTCTGTATTAAAATTTCCTAAAACATTAGAGACTTCCTTTTATTGAAACTGGATTGCAAATACAGATTCCTTATACAAGTCCCATTATCACTTCCATGCCACTTAGTTGACTATCCAAATAAATCATCCCTTGATTACCTCTTGACCATATTAGCCAGGTTTAACAAATAAAAATTCAAGACACTCAGCTAAATTTGATTTCAGACAAATAAATCATTGTTTCGTACCACTATATTCCATGCAACATTTGCGACATGGTTATACTAAAAAAGATTATGATGTCAGCTCTTAAGCCACAATTGATTGGAGTGCTAATTTGTAAATTCTGGACAATGCTGAATTTTTTATCTGAAGAGATTATATTAGCCACATTGGAAATCAGAGGCAGGGTTTTGTCAACATTGTTTTTCCAGAATGTTTTTTGGGTTGATGGTGTAGCTCATTGGTAGTACACTTACCTAGCATGCACAAGGACCTCGGTTTTATCCCTAGCACTGAAGAAAAAAGGTGTAATTTTTGACCACTTCACTTTAAATGAAGCTCAAATTTTTCTCCAAGGTTTTTCATCATTTGTATTTTTTTCTCTCTTTCTTGTCACTTCTCCTTGAGTTCTACTGTCAATCCTAAAACAACAACTTGAATCTTTAGAACATTGTGGCATCTTAATGCACTTGTGCTTGGAAATTCTCTCCTCTTCCACTTCCCTGATACTGGCTAGCATGTGTGCATCCTCTGGTTTTATCTCAGATGCTGCTTTCTTCAGGTATTTTTTTGATATTCGTAGGACTGGACTTGGTTTCTTATATGCTCCTGGAACATCTTGGACTTCCGCAGTCAGGTATCATCTCCATGTTTCTTAAAATCTTTTATTTTGAGTCAGGTTCTCACTAAATTGTACAAGCTGCCTCTTGTCTCAAACTTATGAGCCTGCTGCCTCAGCCTCCCTAGTTGCTGTGATTACGGGCATGCCCCATTGTGCCCAGACATCCCTTACTGTTTTAACTTCTGGTGGTGGTGGTGGTGGTGGTGGTGGTCTTGGTGCACGTGTATATGTGATTTTCATTTACATGCATCCTTGTATGTGTTATGTTCTTTACTCATAAGACCATAAATTCCATTGTCAGTATACCCTTCTCTGCATAACATGGTATAGCATATAATGCTGCTGTTATTGTTAGGTACTATGGAGTTGGGTTTGACTCATAGCGACCCTCATAGGATTTTCCACGGCTGAATATTCTGAAGTTGCTTCAGGGGTAGATTGACACATCCTTCTCCTTTTTTTTGTGGTGCTGTGGGTCAAAAGCAGCTCCCCAGAGAGTGCCATGTAGCACTCTACCAAATGAGCTAAACCCTAGCCCCCGTGGCTGTCACAGTGACTTTAATTTTTGTTAAATTACTGGCATGATGGTCTTTTTGCTGACATAAGTGCCGTCCTCTGAGAAATGAAAATCTCTCTTTCTCTTTCTCTCCTATTCTTTTTGTCTTCACTAAAGCAAGACTTGAAGCTAAGCAGAGATAATATACAGCTTTCTGGAACAACTCAATTACAATTATGTATTAGATTATAATATCTTTTTAAGGTATATTTTTAAAAATTAATGGTCTTAAAAAGAATGTCATTTTTACTGGTCAGTTTTCTAGTGCTTTATGATCCCAAGAGTACTGATAATTGTTGTCATATTAATATATATTCTCAAATCTAATCTGCACCCTTTCAGCAGATGTGCTGGGTTTTAGCTCAGTTGGTAGAGTGCCACTCTGTGCTCTCTGAGGCCCTGGGTTCAACCCCACAATCACAGAAATGGGAAAAGAATGTGGCAGCCCACTCCTGAAACAGCCATTGAAAATCCTATGAGGCCTGATATGAGTTGGATATGACTCCACAGCCCTTAACAATAACAACCACACAATATCAGATGTAGATTAGAATCACCTTTTAAGATTATACAATATTTATTGGGCTCAGAAAAGTGAGAGTTGAAAATATGCTTGATATTTTTAAAGATCTCTTGCATCATGTTAAATATAAAAAGAAAAAGGTATAAATTACTTGGCTATGATGTTATTACAAAATATAGCTATTATTGTAAATGTACTATGGAGCCTCGTGGTAATGGCTGAGATGGTAATTACATTCTAAACTGCAGTTTTGAATGGTTTATTTAACATGAACTCCCAATTTACACTATTGACTGAAACTTCTCAAGCTTAAGAGGAATTATATAAAAAGATGAGACAGAAATCCCTTCATCTGATTTATTCAAGCATGGTAAAAATAACTTCCCCCCAAGTATTAAAAATTTTGGAATACTTTGTGACTTAACATGTATACATACACGTTAAAATGGTTTTCCAATTTTATCCTTCACATGGGCCTCTTTCTCTGGAAGAACAGGCACTGTAATTTAGTAAAGTGTTAAAAAATTCAAAATAGGTAAACACTATAAAGTATGACAACTTTAATCATGGGAAATGTTTTTTACTCATTGTAGCCACTTTTGTAGACTGATATTAAAAGCATGCCAAATCTGGTTTATTTTATTTTTCAGTCTATTAGTCTATGTCAAAAGGTAGTCAATTCGCTAATAGAATTTATAATTGATTTTTATATCATGAGATTTTTTATTATTCTAGTTTGTATTACCTTTATTCTATTCATTGTCAGCTGTTCAGTATTTTCTTGGATATCCAGAGACAATGAGAATCTAGTAATTATAGTTTGTGTGTGCTTCCTGGAATTGTCATCATTACTCAGAAAGTCATAGGTTTGTAACTATACAAGTATGGATGCTGGTTGATAACTGTGGACATAGATTTTCTGATATTACTTCAGTTTTTTATTACTTATTCTTTTATTTATTTCTTTTGTGATATTGAGGGGCTGAACCCAGGGCCTTGTGTATACATTGTGAGTATGCTACCAATGAGCTGCACCCCAGCCCCTTTTTTATCTTTGTAGTTTGAGACAGGATCTCACTAAATTAAGCAGTCTGCCTCTGGCCTTGGACTCATGAGCCTCCTGCCTCAGCCTCCCATGTCACTGGGATTACAGATGTGCACCATGGAACCCAGTGCTTCAAAAAATATTACACATAGCCTGAGATGGGTTGCAAGGTAACTAATGAATGTGTATGTCAATATATGGCTAGAGAAGAGGTAACTTCCCGAGTAAGAAATACTTGATAATGGGATAAGAAAAAGTTTACTTCATGAATAGTGTCTCTATAATTGTTCTTCTTGGTTGGAATGCTACAACAGCCACTAGGGAACTGGTTACATACCTGTTTATTATTTGTGCTCAGAATTTGACTGCTTTCCCCAGATTCCTTTGCAGGTGGGTACAGGCATTGAGCAGAAGAGCCAAGTCACTCACAGGCTTGGCCTTGGAAAGCCTCCCTTGTTTCCTTGTGCCTTTTCACCATTTTAAGGTTTGATATAGATGAATGTAGCATCTATGAAATCACATGTTGAAGCTGTTTGGGCAGAAAATGGAAGGATCCTGGAACCCTGAATCCTGAGCTCAGAGAGAGTCTATACATAAAACAGGGAGGACAGAATTTCTGTCCAAAATGCTATTTGTTAAGCCACTGAAATTTTAAATATTCTTGTTAGAGAAGCCAGCATTAGCTACCCTGACTTCATCAGTACTATCACATAGATCAGAGAGCAGTCTGTTTTATAAGATAGAAATTTATTCCTTCCTTATATAAAAGTCCAAATTAGACTATTCATTGCTTACTCTTATCTACAAGATAGCTCGGGGATTCATGATGTTTCTCAGATGTCTTGCCATCCATCACTTGCCACTTCTTCTGCTTATCTTTGTGGATTTTGATAGTTCATCACCAAGATGTTCACATCTTAGATGCTCAAAAGAGGGAAAAAAAAGAAAAAAGAAGAAGGAAGTACAGAGCGTGCCCTTTTCTTTTAAGGGTAAGATATGGATATAACACTTTTAGTAAGTACATGGTCATATAGCCATAATTGCTAGAAAGGGCTGGGGTTTTGCTCAGTTGGTAGAGCACTGCTCTGCACTTTCTGAGGACCCGGGTTCCATCCCCAGCACCACAAAAATGGGAGAAGGATGTAGCAATCCACTCCAAAGCAATCCTGAAAACAATCAGCCATTGAAACCCTATGAAGGTCACTATGAGTCAGACTCAACTTGACGGCACCTAGTTAAAACAACAAATTGCTAGAAAGGCATAACTCCATGGCTCTGTTACTTAAAAAGAGGAAAGGCTCTCGGATATTCTGAGATATCTAGCACTCTGTTGCATATATTGTTGAAATTAACTTTTGGTGCATATCTAAGGACCCACGACCTATGGACCAATGAAATCAGTCTTTTCTACTATGGCCACTGAAACATAGGGCACATTCTAGTCGCCAGCTATACCTATTACTGCATTCATTTCATGACTGTTCAGTTTAGATCCTATTCCCCAGAGTGAGATCATCAGTGGCCCAGTTGTGGTTGTGCGTGTCACCACAACCTTTAAAACTCTTCCTCAAAGCACATGTGTGGAGAATAACTTACAAACTATAAAAATATATTATTCTAACAACCATCCTCTACCAGTTCTCCTTTCTCCTAAAGCTATCTGAAATGATTCTGGGAAGATCTGAGGATCAGAATTAATTTTTCATCATGTAATCTAAGATCGGATTTACTTCTTTTTTCCTGTTAAGGATATTTATTAATGTTATATAATTCATAAGCCACAAAGAAGAAGGGAATACAAAATTGGAATCTCTCAAGTTTAAAGCTCTTTTTGTCCTTTGGCTGTCTTAGACTTAGACTTCCTAAATTTCAATGAAAAGGGATAGTTCACTTAATTCTTTCATGCTACAGGTATTTCTAGAGGACCTGAAGGTGATTAAGTGATCAAGGCTAGTATAAAGGGAATGCCATGGAACACAGAGGAGGATGGTGAACATTTGCCCCAGGCCTGGATTTAGAGCCAGAAGACGTTTTAGGGATACCTTTTGTATAGTGTTTTTCTCATGGTCCCATAGGACTCACCTTTTCAATCCTGGTTCAGCATTGATATTTTAAATATTTTGTCATTAGTATAAATAATGGTGATCTGGAATTATCACCCCATTGTTTTAGAAGTACATATATTAGAATTTGTGTGATGGCTCCCTTCCTACTCTGATTGTGTTTGGCTTGGTTTGGTTTTCTCTTCTCCACAGACACCTCTTCTAACTCTGTGTTTGTGTTCCTTTCCTGCAGAAGTGGATACTTAGCTGAAGCTCAGGTGTTGCTGACAGTGCTACTCCAACTTTCCCTATACTCACTCCTCCTTTCTGTTACAGTCAGTGTTTTGTGAACAACTAGGAGGAGATGCTAGAGCTTAGTGAGTATATGGTTGGAAATTAATCTCCTACCAAACAAAGTTATGTAGATGGGGTGATAAATGAAGAAAAAAGCACAGCCCATGAGTTGGAGACATCTTAAACCAGAGCACAGAGAGTTTCAGGGAGATGCTCTGTGGAAGGTCTACATGGAAAAATATTTTGATCTTAGTTTTTCCTCTCTGCTAATAATTTAGGAAATTACTAAAATTTGTGTGTGTGTGTCTGTAGTGAAAAGTTTAACATGTATTTATTCTACAGTTCCTTCCTATCTGAGACAAAAACTGTGTTTTTTAATTCTTCAGATCTAAGCCAGCCTAACATAGTTGGAAACATTTTCTAGAATGTGTGGGGTAGCCAGCTCCCAAATTAATATGAAATTCCTGAAGTCTTGTTCTTAAGTTTATCACTTCTAGAATTATTGTGTCTCTAAATTATTAGTGTCTATTACCAATAGAAGCCAAACATATCTGATGTACCCCCTCCAACAGGATGCTATTGACAGTCCCATAAAATGGAAAGAAATAGATAGATTGCATCCTTATCCAGCCTGGGTTGTACTAAAGACATCGATAGCTTTAGTTCTGTGATTTTGACACATCATGAGAAATTTAAAAAATGTAGTAATTCTTTGGATTTCTAAAGTGAAAAATCCACTAAATACAACCTTATATCCAGGAATCCAAAATAGGAATCTTTTTTGGATTATGGAATCATGTTATTAAACAGAAAAGATCCACCAACAATAATATTTTTTCCCCTAGTCCCTGGAGATTGAACCCCGGGCCTCATACATGCTTGGCAAGTGCTCAAACACTGAGCTGCAACCTCAACCCCCTTATTTATTTATTTATGTTTTGAGACAGTCTTGCTAATTTGCATAGGCTGCTTCTGCCCTCAAACTCTCAGTCCTCCTGCCTCAGCCTCTTGAGTAGCTGGGATTACAGGCATGCACCATCACGCCTAGCAACAGTAGCATTTTAAAACAAGCTCCACATAAGGTACAGTTTGGTCAAATCAAAGGGCACAGTATGATTTGGTTTTAGTCATCTTTAGACTTTTGGAAAATTATCCTTAAGATCATTGTATTTTATTATGAAGAAACCAAATCAAAAGGTAAATAATAATTTTAAATAATAGGCATATGAGAAGAAATCAAGATTAATAAGAGAATAAGAGGAGTAGAATGGCTGAACTGTAAAGTCTGTTGGTGTACATCAGAGCATGTTACAGAAACAGCACAAAAACTAAAATTGTTAGTAAAAGAGTAAGTAAAAGAAATGAGCAAAGGTTTTGGAAAACTTTTGGAGAATTGTGATACTTGGGAAGGCAATGGGTAAAAGGCAAATCAGTAAATGCTGGGAGTTCATGATTTTCTCCTTTGAAAAATAATGTCAACCAAAATTAAAAATCCGTCATAAAAATGTAGAAAAAAAGGCCACCAGGTCTTATCTAGAAAGTCATCTATTTTATCCACCAATGTTGTGTAGTTGTTGTTAGGTTCCCTTGAGTGGAGGCCGACTCATAGCAACCCTATCTACAATAGAAATATCTACTCCCTGACATTGTGCCCTGTCCAGCATTATGTCAGAGCTTCTCTGCTACTCCTAGAGTTTTTGATGATTGATTATTTCAGGAGTGGACTGTCATGTCCTTCTCCTATTTTTGTGGTGCTGGGGATGGAATCTAGTGCCCAAGAAAGCACAGAGATGCACTCTACCAATTGAGCTAAACCCCAGTCCATCAAAATGGAAGAAGGACCTCGTAGCACACTTCTGAAGCAATCATAAGTCAATCAACCATTGAGAACCCTATGAATAGCAAAGAAGTCCTGACATAGTGCCATAGCACAATGTTGGGAAATGTTTCCTGCTGTTGTACATAGAATTGGTATGAGTCCACCTGACTCGATTGCACCTCACAACAACAACAACAACAACAACAACAATAATGTTGTGGGGAGCACATTTACTGAGACTCTCTAACATATGTCCTTGAGTGATGCCTTTCGTATGAATAAGAGTCTTTTGTAATGATAGTTCTTTCCTTTTTTTTTTCTGTTTTGTTTTTAAGGTGTAGAGAAGACTAGGTGGATGGGAATACAATTCTCTGACATTAGAAGACTCGCATTGAGGAGGCCTTCCATTAAGCTAAATTGCCAAAGGAAATTTTTTATTTCTCCTCTCCTTTTCTTTCTTCTAAGCCGTCATCTTTGGAAATGTTTATCAATGTAATTTTGTCCTTTAAACTCATAAATTCTTTTCTTGGTCATGTAGTGTGTTCTTCATAATGGATAAGCAAGATCATCAGGACTGAGAATCCAAAAACAATTTCCATCATCATATTAGTGAAGATGTGTGCTGAAATTAGAGAATGCCCAAATGAA
Organism: Pedetes capensis; assembly: GCA_007922755.1. NCBI lineage: Eukaryota > Metazoa > Chordata > Mammalia > Rodentia > Pedetidae > Pedetes > Pedetes capensis. The sequence goes on along the minus strand of VMDO01017399.1, from coordinate 5,617 downwards.
AAAGGCTTACCCAAGAGAAGTTTGTTTTTCTCACATGTACTTGAGTCAGTTTTATAGCTGAGCAGGGTCATTGCTCATAGTCACATCTCTTACTTATTTGCCTGGCCTAATCTTCATGGACATAGAATTGGTTGTCTATTCATTATGATGTTCTCCTATAGAAATCTCTAGAGATGGAGGAAAGGACTGTGGCCTCAGATTCTAAGTCATTTTTTTATATATAATCAAAGAAGAAGCTCAAGAAGTCTGAGGGAAGAAGCAGAGATTCTTAAAGACTAACCGGGATTTAAAGATTAATGAGGACTAACTTTGTCTATATTTCATGTCTGAATTCTTTTCAAGATAAATTAATCATCTCTTGGGTCTGGAGGTGTAGTTCAGAGATACAGTACCTGCCTAGTATGTGTCTTTTAAATATGATAAATGACATAGTAGAGTAGCTCCATATATACTAACTCTAGTGGCAGCTTGCATGGTTTAAAGATCTTTCTCAGTCTTTCATAATTGTTTTTCACTATTTAGCATTTATTTGGAGTTCTTTTGAATAGTCCTCCAATTTAAACTCATTGGAAGCTTGTTGAATTGTTTGTTTCTAAATAAATGAGATTCTGTAGTTTTCTACTTAAAATATAGTCTGGCAGTAATGGTATAAATCCAAAAACTTTATGATGGGAAGGCATATAAAAGGTAGATTCTCAAAATAGAATTATAGTCAGTATTCATGTCATATTATTCTATAATATGAAAATGAATTTTACTTTTGTATACTAATAGCAAGTTATTTTTTACTACCTATTCATGTAGAGGGGCTGGGATTTAGCTCAGTTGGTAGAGCACTGCGCTGCAGTCTCTGAGGTCCCAAGTTCCATTCCCAGCACCACAAAAATGGGAGAAGAGCCTGGCAATCCACTCCCAAGGCAATCCCAAAACAGTCAGCCACTGAAAACCCTATGAGGGTCGCTATGAGTCGGATACCGACTCGATGGTACCTAACAACAACAACAACAATTCATGTAGAAGCATAATCAATCTCAGGATACTGAGTGGTTACTGGATATTCAGTTATTTCCAGAAGACATTTATTAATGTATTCAAATTTGCATAGCAAATTAAGCACATTTGTGAAATCTACAGAAAAGGATGATTAAACTTTAATGCATGATTTATAGTATATTAATTAACCATACATTATTCTGGAATCCTGTATCAACTAAAATTCATAATGGTACAATCTCAAACATCTTTGCCTTTAATGCTATTTTGGAAAATCATTAAATTTCTTTCCCTTGTTTGATTCTAACCAGGTAGACTTTTGACAGTTGAGTGATTTAAGACATTTGAATTGAGTGCATTTGTCAATCCATTTCCCTCACAGATTTTAAACTGTTTTTTGAATGCTTACCACCTATTTACAAAGCTATAACAATGAATGATAGAATTATATTTCACGTGAATATTCAGGATGGCCTTACATCCCAGTTCTAAGGAATGAGAACCAGCTCTTTGTGTGTTTACTACTTCTCTTAAGATAGCACTTCACTTATTTTTCTCAGGAAGATACCCCTCAGACCCTATTTATATATCTCTTCTCACAATTTCAACTTCTAATAAAAAAATTGCTACTGAAAGTGAATGACACATTACCAAATTAGGCCATCAAAAACTACCTGCTTTTTTTCAGAATATAAATGCAGCCACATTCGATAGATTGTTCATTTTCAGAAAAGAAGCCACGGCAAATTAGTTACTATACTATTGTAGGTTTATAAATAACCATGTAAGCCAAAAGTCCCCAGTGAAGTGTGAGAGGTGATGTGGAAGATCTAACCCTGAAGACTAGATCATCACACCCAGGTTGAGAAAAGGTAGATAGAGCTATTGGCAAGCCACCCTCCTCCTTTAGATGTGGGATATGATATGGAGGTCTTACAGGGGACATCTTGAAATCTGCTGGCTGGTAATGATTACATTTAGAAGTATTTGTTAAGTTTTGAAGCACTACTATCTACTATTTTTATCTTTTCTTGAATATAGTCCCATTTGGGGGACTGTCTTTAAGCATAGGGTAATGAGGCCAGTACGATGATACTTTGTCTTTTTAAAAAACCATTTAACATTTATTTTTAATTGACACAGTAACTGTACATATTTTTGGAACATACTGTGATAATTTCATGAAAGTACATAGTACAGGGTGATCACATCAGAGTAATTACTATTCCCTTCTCCTTAAACAATTGTCATTTCTTTGTTTTTGGAACCAGCAAACTCCTCTCTTATAGCTCTTTATGAAACACAAAACAATTTCTTATAAACTATAGTCACTTTATTAGAACTTATTTCTTCTGTCTAGTGTATTTTGATAGACATCCTCAGTCCTCTCTCTATTCCCCTTTCCCCCACCCTTCCTAGCTGCTAGTGAGTGCTATTTTATTCTCTACATCTTCAAAACCCACTTTTTAAGAATCTGCACATGAATAAGAACATCTAGTGTTTGTATTTCTGTGCTTAGGTTATTTTACTTAACATGACATCCATCAGTGTTGATGTAAATTATAGGATTTCATTCTTTTTATGGCTGAGTAATATTCCATTGTATATATAGACCACATTTTCTTCCTCCAGACAGCCATGGATGGATGCCTCAATTTATTCCCATGTCATGGCTACTGTCAGTAGTGCAGCAATGAACATGGGAGCACAAGTATGTCTTTGCTACACTGATTTAATTTCTTTTGGATATATGTGGTCTCTAGTGGTGGTATAGTTGGATCAGATTGTTGTTCTATTATTAATTGTTTGAGGCACTTCCATACTATTTTCCATAATGGCTATACTATTTGGGCTAGGGTTTAGCTCAGTTCGTAGAGTGATGCATTGCACTCTCTGAGGACCAGGGTTCGATCCCCAGCACCACAAACACAGGAGAAGGATGTGACAATCCACTACCAAAGCAATTGTGAAGCAATAGGCCATTGAAAACCCTTTGAGGGTCACTATGATTTGGAATGCTCGATGGCACCTAACAAGGACACAATATCAACAATCTGTAAGAGTTCCCCATTTCTGTGCATCTCATCAACATTGTTTGGTCTTTTTGATTATAGCCATTGTAATTGAGATGAGAAAATGCTTTATTTTGGATTTAATTTACATTACCCTGATGATTAGTTGTGTTGAGCATTTTTCATATACTTCTTGGCCATTTGTATATCTTTTGAGAAATGTATATTCAGATCATTTACTCATTTTTAAATCAGAGTATATTTTTGCTGTTGAGTTTTTTAAAAATTGCTTGTATATTCTGGACATTAATCCCTCATTGGTGGAGAAGTTTACAAATATTTTCTCTCATTATGCAGGTTTTCTCTTCACTCCGTTGACTATTTTCTTTGCTGTGCAAAAGCATCTTGGTTTGATATAACCTCATATGTCCATTTTTTTCTTTTAGTGTCTGTGCTTTTGGGGACTTATCTAAAACACCAGTCTATATTGATATCTTGAATTGTTTCCTCTATATTTTCTTCTACATGTTTTATAGATTCAAGTATTTTACTTAGGGCTTTGGCACACTGAGTTGAATAAATTTGTCTATGGTGAGAAACATTGTATCTTATAGATACCAGTTATTGAACACCACTTACTGAAGAGACTATTCTTTCTCCAACATATGTTTTTGACACCAGTGCTAATGATCAACTGGCTGTAGATGTATGAATTTATTTCTGAATTCTCTGTTCTGCTGGTCTAGGTGTCAATTTTTATGCAGTACCATATGGTTTCAATTATAATGCTTTGTGGTATGTTTTGAGGTCAGGTATTATGATGTCCTCAGCTCTCTTCATTTTACTTAAGATTATGGCTGTTTGCAGTCATTTGCCATTCTGCATGAATTTTATGATTTCCTTATTCCTGTGAAGAATCCTGTTGTTGTTTTGATAAGGATTTTACTAAATCTGTTAGTTGCCTTGGTAGGATGGACATTTTAACAATATGCATATTAACTCTTATAATCAATGACCATGAGATGTGTTGGGGATGTACTATATCCTCTTCAATCCCTTCTATGATTTTTTTGGAATTTCCATTGGTAATTCATTCATTTCCTTTGGTAAATTTATTCTGAGGTACTTTATCTTATTTTTTGTAGCTATTATGAGTGGGTTTACTTTTTTAGCAAATTCACTATTGATGCATAAAATTCTAATGACTTTTATATATTATTTCCCAACTTGATTGAATTTGTTTATTAGTTCTAACAGTTTTAGTTGCATATTTATGATTTTCTATATAAAAAATCATGTCATCTATAAACAGGAATAATTTCCAGTTTGGATGCCCTTATTTCTTTCTCATAATTTCTCTTTCTAAAATATCCAGTAATGTGTTCAATAAGAGTGATGAAAGTAGATATTCTGTCTTGTTCCATATGTTAGAACAAATGCTTCCATTTTTTCCCAATTCATTATGGTGCTGAATATGACATTGTCATCTATAATTTTACTATATTGAGATATGTTCCTTAAATACCTAAGTTGTTGAAGGTTTTAATGAAAGAATGTTGGGCTCTTTTTGAATGATTTTTCTATAGTGACTTAATCATCTGTTTTTTGTCTTTCATTCTGCTAATATGATGGACTGTGTTTATTCATTTGCATTTATTGAACCATGTATGTATTCTGGAGATAAATCCTAGTTGATTCTGATGTCTGATCCTTTTTATATGTGATCAGATTTGGTTGGCTAGTGTTTTCTTGAGAGTTGTTCCATACATATTCATCAGAGATATTGGTCTACAATGCTTTTTTGTTTTTTTGTGTCTTCTTGCTTTTTTAATTTAATTAATTTATTTTTGCAGTACTGGGGGTTGAACCCAGGGCCTTGTGCGTACTCTCTTTGCAAGTGCTGTAACACTGAGCTGCAACCCCAGCCCACTGTTTTTGCTTTTTGAGATAGGGTCTCATTAAATTACACAGACTTCCTCTGGTCTCGAATTTGCCATCCTTCTGCCTCTGTCTCCCGAGTGGCTGGGATGCCAGGTGTGTGCCACTGCACCTGGCTGTTTTTTATTTTATTTTTTCAGTCAAGATAATGCTAACAACAAATTCTGGTGAGGATCCAAAGGGAAAGGAAACTGTATACACTACTGGTGGGAATATAAGGTATTGCAGCCACTACAGAAATCAGAATGGAGACTCCTCAAAAAACTGAATATAGAACTATCATATGACCCAGTTATACCACTTTTGAGTATATATCCAAAGGACTATAAATCAACATACCAAAGAGATACCTGCTCACTCATGTTTATTGCAGCACTAGTCAATAGCCAAGATATAGAACCACCCTAGGTGTTTATCAACAGAAGAATGGATAAAGAAAATGTTGTATATATACACCATGGAGTTTTATTCAGCCATAAAGGATAAAATTATGGTGTTTGTAGGAAAATGGGTGGAGCTAGAGATCATCATTTAAAGTGAAATAAGCCAGATCCAGAAAGACAATCATTATGTTTTCTCTCATATGTGTATGCCATGTATACATATATATATATACATACATACATACATATATATATATATATATATATATATATATATATATATATATATAT
>VMDO01017398.1:16384-45098 GCA_007922755.1 Pedetes capensis | reverse complement strand
ACACTTTTAGGGTTTTCAATGGCTGATTGTTTCAGGATTGCCTCAGGAGTGGATTGCCACATCCTCCCCCCACCTTTTTTTCCCCGGTACTGGGGATTGAAGCCAGGGCCTCGTGTTTGCATGCTTTACAAATGCTGGACCACTGAGCTGCACCCCCTGCCCATTGTTTTACTTTTTGAGACAGGGTCTTGCTAAGTTATACAGACTGCCTCTGGTCTTGAACTTGTGATCCTCCTGCCTCCCCCCCCCCAAACTTCTGGGATTACAGGCATGCGCCACTGCACCTGGCTCCTTGCTCCCATTTTTGTGGTGCTTGGAATCAAACTTGGGTCCTCAGAGACTGCAGAGTGGTGCTCTACCAACTGAGCCAAATCCCAGCTCCAGTGATATAGTAGTAGCCTTAATTGATTTTAAGTATATTTCTATATATGGTTTGGTTTGGTGCTATTGCTATTACAATGTCTCATTTTCTCATCTCTGAGAGGTTACTGGGAACTGAGCCTTCAAGAGAAGGCTGTCCATGAAAAAGACCTCTAAATAAATCTCAAAGAAACTGCCTTCATAGCAAATGCACAAATAACAACAAACAAATATAAGAAACATGAAAAGCAAGACACTATGCTCTCTAAAAGATCATAACTCCCCAATAAGCAGAGCCAAATACATTGAAATAGTTGATATGCTGGACAAATAATTCAAAAGTATAATCATAAAAATGATCAATGATCTTAAAGAGGACACTAATAAGTAAATGAATGAACTGAGAAAATCAATTCAAGTACTTGATGAGAAATTCAGCAAAAAATTGAGATTATAAAAAATGGAAATGAAAAACTCAATAAATCAAATAAAAATATAATGGAGAATAAAATCAACAGAGTAGATCAAACAGAAGGATGAATATTTGGAATAGAAAACAAAGTCAAGGAAATACTGCACTCGGACATCAATAGAGGGGAAAAAATGAGCATGGCTGGAATGTTCAACAACCGTAGGATGTGATAAAGAGACATAACCTAAGAATCCATGGGGTAGAAGAAAGAGTTGAAGTTAAAACTAAGGGTATAAAACTAAAGGTAGCCAACAAAATAATAGCAGAAAACTTCTCAAAGTTAGAGGAGTACATGGACACCCAAATAAAGAAGGCTTTAGAATTCCAAATAGATATAACCAGAAAAGAATCTCTCCATGTCGCATTATAGTTAAAATGTTAAGACTACAAAGCAAAGAAACAATTTTAAATGTGCAAGAGAAAAATGCCAATTCACTTTCAAAAGCAAACCCATCAGAATAACATCAAACCTCTCATTTGTAACTATAAAAGCCAGGAAAGTAGGAAATGACATACTTCATACCCTAAAAGTAACTGTCAACCAAGATTACTATATCCAGCAAAGTTATACCTTAAAATCAATGGAGAAATAAAGACCTTCTGAAATAAGCACAAATTTGAATAATTTGTGACTACTAAGCCAGCACTGTAGTGGATATTTAAAGGAATCCTATACATAGAAGGAGAAGAAAGAGATAAATTCAAAAGATTAGGACAAAATAAATCCCCTGAGAGTAACAAATGAAGAGATGAGAAAGCTAGGAAAGAATAAATACCACATATTCTCAAATCTAATCTCTACCTTTTCAACAGTTTTAGAAGGCTACAAAATTAAGTGTTGATTAGAATCACAGGCAGATTGGATTTGCACTTGAGAGCTAAGTTGAAAGCTCTCAACCATGAATCCAACCTGCAGAAGATTCTAATTCACACCTGATTTTATAGCCCTCTAAAAAGGTTGAAAGAGTGTGGATTGGATATGAGAATAAATGGCATGTACAACTTAATAAGCCAGCAAACCCCTAATATGATTAAGGGAAAAAATAAACAATGATTAATACTCAAAGCAACTAGGAAAAAGACCGACAAAATGACAGGAAATACCAGATTCTTCTCTATAATAACCCTAAATGTAAAAGGTCTCAACACTCCAGTTAAAAGACACACACTAGCTGATTGGATTAAAATAGCACTATCTGTTGTCTCTGAAAAACACACTTCAGTGGTAAAGACACACACATAGAAAATGAAAGGATGGAGAATAAATTACCAAGCATGTAGAAGCCAAAAAAAAAAAAAGAAAGAAAGAAAAAGCAGGTGTTGTCATATTGATAATTGACAAAGTAGATGTCAGCTTTTAGTCAGAAGAGATAAAGAATATCACTGCATACTAATAAAGAGAACAATACATCAAGAAGATATAATGCTTGCAAATATATATGCACCAAACATTGGTGCATTGAATTTCATACAACAAATAGTACTGGATATAAAGGGACAGATAGTCCAGATATAACAATAATGGGTGACTTCAATACTCCATTTGATCATCAATAGACAGATCATCCAAACAAAAAATTAACAAAGAAAGCTCAGAGTTAAGTAGTATCATTGATGTACTTAATAGATATCTACAGAATATTTCACCAAACAGCTATGGAATACACATTCTTCTCAGTAGCATATTGAATTTTTTAAATTAGATCACATTTTAGCTCATGAAGCAAGTCTTAATAAATACAAAAAACTGGAATCATTCCTTGTATCTCAGCAAAGTGTAATGGAATGAAACTAGAAATCAATAGTAAGAGAAAAAACAAAACCTATACAAATACATTGAGATTGGACAATATACTCTTGATAAATCGGTGCATCATTGAACAAATCAGGGAGGAAATAAAACAATTCCTAGAATCAAATAAAAATGAAAATACAACCTATCAGGACCTTTGGGGTACAGCAAAAGCAGTTCTACAAGGGAAATTTACAGCTATGAGTGCTTACATTTAAAAAAAATCAGAAAGAGCTCAAATAAATAATTTAGTGATGTATCATAAGGCATTAGTAAAACAAGAACAAGCCAAACTCAAAATTAGCAGGTGGAAAGAAATAATAAAGATCATGGAAGAAATTGGAGACTAAAAGAGTAATATAAAGAATCAATTAAATAATTGGGTCTTTAAAAAGATAAATAAGATCAATAAGCCGTAGTCAAACTTACCAAAAGAAAGAGAGAGAGGATCCCATTTAATAAACTTAGAGGTAAGAAGGGTCATTACAACAGGTATCAATGAAACAGAGAGGGTCATTAGGGAATACTTTGACAACTTATATTCCAAAAAGAAAAATAAAGGAAAATTTAGAAGAAATGAGTAAATTCCTTAGCACATATTACCTACTAAATTAAATCAAGAGGACAGAAATAACTTAAGCAGAACTATAACAAGCAATGAAACTAAAGTAGTAATAGTCTCCTAACAAAGAAAAATCCAAGACCATGGATTCACAGCCAAATTCTACCAAGGCTTTAAAGAAGAATTAACACTTGTGTTCCTCAAACTAGTCTATAAAATAGAAAGGAAGGGAATGCGTCCAAATTTATTCTATGATGTCAGTATCACCCTCACACCAAAACCAGATAAGGACACAACAACAAAATCCATAGACCAATTTCCCTGATTATTATAGATGCAAAAAATTCTAAATAAAATACTTGCAACCAAATGCAGCAATATATTAAAAAGATTATATACCATGATCAAGTTGGTTTCATTCCAGAGATGCAAAGATAGTTCAACATGCATAAGCCAATAAATGTAATATAGCATATAAACAGTCTCAGAGACAGAAATCACATGATCAGCTCAACAGATGAAGAAAAGGCCTTTGACAAAATTTAACATCCCTTCATGATAAAATCCCTGAAGAAACTAGGAATAGAAGGAACATTTCTCAACATAATAAAGGCAATATATGGAAAACCTACAGCCAACATCATACTAGATGGGGAAAAACTGAAAGTATTTCCTCTAAAGTCAAGAATGAGACAAGGATGTCCATTCTCTCCACTGTTATTCAATATCGTGGTTGAGTCGTAGCCAAAGCAAGGCAAGAGAAAGAAAGAAAATGGATATAAATAGGAAAGGAAGAAATCAAATTATCCCTGTTTGCAGATGGTCTGATCCTGTACTTAAAAAGATGCTAAAGAATCCACCAGAAACCTCTTGGATCTGCTACTTTCAGCAAAGTAGCAGGATACAACAACAGTACCCCAAAATCAGTATCATTTCTATATACCAGTAATAAATATGCTGAAAAGCAATCAAGAAAACAACCTTATTCACAATATTTTAAAAAGATACCTAGGAATAAATCTAACCAAGGAGGTGGAAGACCTCTATAATAAAAACTTCAAGAAATTGAAGAAAGACATTTAAGAAGACACTAGAAGATGGAAAGACCTTGTATACTCATGAATGAGCAGAATTAATACTGTGAAAATGGTTATAGTACTGAAGGCAATCTACAACTTCAGTGAAATCCCCATCAAAATTCTAATGATGCACTTCACAGCAATAGAAAAACAATCATAAAATTCATATGGAAACACAAAATACCCCAAATAGCCAAAGCTATTTGAGCAAAAAGAGCAATGTAGAAGGCATCACAATACTCAGCATCAAAGTAACTACAGAACCATAGTAACAAAACCAGCATAGTACTGGCACAAAACCAGACATGTAGAACAATGGAATAGAATAGAAGGCCCAGGAATAAATCCTGGCTACAGCCACCTGATTTGTTCTTACAAAGATTACAGAAACATACATTGCAGAAAAGACACTTTAACAAAATGGAGCTGGGAAAACTGGATATCCACATTCAGAAGAATAAAACTAGATACCTCTCACCTTGTATAAAAATAAAGTCAAAATGGATTAGAGAACTTAATTGCAAAACTGGAAACTTTGAAAGTGCTAGCGGACAACATAGGAAAAAAACTCAAGATATAGGCAAACATAGGCAAGAAATTTCAAAAATGGACTCCAACAGGGCTGAGGGTATGGCTCAGTGGTTGAGCACTTTCGAAAAGCATATGTGAGGCCCTGAGTTCAACTCTCCAGTGCCATAAATAACATAAATAAATAAGAAAAGGGCTCCAACAGTTGAGGAGATTGTAGCAAAAATTTAAAAATGGGATTGCATGAAATTCAAAAGCTTCTGTACAGCAAAGAAAACAATTAACAGAGTAAATAGAGAACCCACAGAATGGGTGAAAATCTTTGCCAACTATACATCTGACAGGGAGTTAAAATTTAGAATATATTTGTTGTTAGATGCCATTGAATCGGGTCTGATTCATAGTGACTCTCATAGGGCTTTCAATAGCTGATTGTTTCAAGATTGCTTTGGGAGTGGGTTGTCATGTCCTTCTTCCGATTTAGAATATATAAAGAATTCAAAAAATTAAACACCGAAAATACTCACAAATAATCTAATCAATAAATGGGCAAATGAATTGGACAGTTCTCAAAAGAAAAAAAAATGCATACATATATATGATATACAAATATATGTATAGATATACACACAAACAAGACTGCAAGTAGAAGTAGGACTGTTGGTGGGGAGGAAGAGATTGGAGGGATGGGAGTCACGACAGGGTAATGGGACATATGAACAAGAGCAATGTGCAATGATATGCTTGTATGGAAATGTCAAAATGAAATCCATTAAGTTATATGCTAAAAAACTACTAATAAAAATATGGGGAAAAGGTTACAAATGGTCAATAAATACATGAAAAAGTGTTCAACATCCTTAGCTATCAGTGTAATGCAAATCAAAACTACACTGAGATTTCATCTCACCCCAGAATGGCTAGCATCAACAAAACAAACAAGTGCTGGTGAGGATATATGTGGCAGGGGAGGGCGAGGAACCTCTATACAATGCTGGTAGGAATCTAAATTAGTACAGCCATTATGGAAATCAGTATGTAAATTCCTCAAAATACTAAAAATAGAACTACCATATGATCCAGTTATATCACTCCTGGGCATATACCCAAAGGATCTAAATCAGTATACCATAGAGACACCTGAACTTCCATGTTCACTGCGGCACTGTTCACAATAGCCAAGATGTGAAATCAGCCTAGATGCCCATCAACAGATGAATGGATTAAAAAATGTTGTGTATATACACAATAGGCCTGCAACCATGGCCCTGTGGCATCCAATCCCGTCAGGTCTCGGAAGCTAAGCAGGGTCTGGCCTGGTTAGTACCTGGATGGGAGACTGCCTGGGAACACCAGAGGCTGTAGGCTTGGGAGAAGGACCTGGCAACCCCTTCCCAAAAATCAATCAATCTGCCATTGAAAACCCTATGCACAGCAGAGAAGCACTGACAATAGTGTTTCCCCTGTTGTACAGAGGGTCGCTATGAGTCGGATACCGACTCGACGGCACCTAACAATAACAATAACAAATACACAATAGAATTTTATTCAACTGTAAAGAAGATATCATGTTCAAGAAAATAGATGGACCTACAGATCACCATATTAAGTGAAATAAGCCAGACTCAAAAAACAAATGCCACATGTTCTCTCTCATATGTGGAATCTAAACTTAAAAAAAAACTATATGTGTGAGACTTAAAAGTAAAAGATGGACAATCCAGAGGGAGGAGAGGGATAGTGGGAAGGAGGAGGTGGCAACAAGGGCAGGTAATGAGACGGTAAAAAAGAGCAAAGTACAAAATATAATTGTATGAAAATGCCATAAGGAAACCCATTATGCATGTGATAATTAAAATTTTTTAATTAAATAATAGTAAAAAGGAAAAACACAGCCACTTCTCTATAGTGTCTCTCTTTGATGCCATGATGTTACGTGTAAGATATATTCCTCTTGTGATAACGTTACAGCATGACCTTCTTCGATGGTGTTGTAAGCTCCCTGAAGGTAGAGACGATATCTTTTACACTGTTATTTTGTTTTGTTTAATTTCCCAGAGTATATTGATTAGTGTTCTGGTAGAAAATTAAATAAATACTCAAATTGAAGCAATTTAAAGAGATTTTAATAAAAGGACTTTTTACCAAGATGAAGTCAGGGTTTATGAATCTCACACATGGGTATGTTAACAGGAACAGGTTACAATGGGATGTTGTTATTACCCTTACTTCTTAGAGGGCAAGGGGAAGGTGTGCTTACCAGAATCTAGTCTCAGAGCAAAAGCCATGTGGAGAGGGCTGTATGGAAAGGTTATGACTTTCAGTATAGTGATACAGTAAGCCTTAATAACCCTACAATGGGAGAGCTGGGGGAGTAGCTAACCAAACTCACCATTCCAATCTCTCTTGGTGCTTCCTATTGGAATTCAGAGCACAAAGAACAACACTGATATGGTCTGCATGGGTCAGTCTCTTTTTAAAATTTAATTACGCTAATTAGTTTTTGCAGTGCTAGAGATCAAACCTAAGGCCTTGCATCTTCTAGGCAAGTACTCTACCACTGAGCTACACCTCCAGCCTACACAGGTCAGTTTCTTGAGACAGACAGCAGGGCACAGAATGGTAGAGGAAGGGTCTGGAGATACAAATGGGGATAGAAAGCACTCAGAGTATCTTAAACAGGTTGAACATGTGCTCATTTTGTCAACGTGTTTTATCTGACTGATGAATAGTTGATTAAAAAACTCAAAACACCCATCCTTTTGCTTTAGAAGAATGACTATGCATTGAAAATGGGCAGCACTTCTTTTTTTAGGTTCATCTGCAAATTCATGCTAAAATTTACTAGTGCCCTTAATATACAACTCTGCTTGATGACTCTTCAGGAGTAAGTAAAGGATATAGTACTTCCCAAGCTTAAACAGTTTTTTTTTTTAATCTCAAGAAACTAGAGTTTCATAGAGCTTACCCTGGAAATAGGATAGACATAAACAAGAAGTCAGTGGTACTCGGGGAGCCCATCCATTCACAGATAAAGAAAAGAGGGTAGTAATTTCTAGAGTCCTTGTAAGGTAAAATGTGGATGAGGATGTAGGAGAGTGTCTTGAGGGGATGAAGGCAGGTTCTGGCAGATGCTGAACTGTTGCTGTTGTTAGGTGCCATCAAGTCAGGTCTGCCTCATAGAGACCCTATACAGAATAGAATGAAACACTACCCAACACTGTGCAATGTCCAGCACTATTGTCAGTGCTTCTCTGCTATTCATAGGGTTTTCAGTGGCTGATTGTTTCAACAGTAGACTGCTGGGATCTTCTCCCTGGCCTGTAGCACCTGGATTCCCCAGGTGGTCTCCCATCCAAGGACTAACCAGGCCAACCCTGCTTGGCTTCCGAGATCAGGCAGAATTGGATGCCAGGTTGCTATGGCTTCAGGTAGATGCTGAACTGGCCATTATAAAATAAGTTCACAACTTCAACAGTGTTATTTCTTCTCCATTCCATGAATAGAGTTTGGTCTCTTTGTTTAATCCTTGTAAAAGGAGGCAGAAAATTGTACCTTTAACAATAGTGATCCGAAGAGAGCAAAAGAAGAGGATTATTTTATTTCCTACCATAGGTAGGTCCCAAATTGCTTAAGTCCAGAATATTTCCTTGGCAGTCTCTTGATCCACCCTATCAGATACTTATAGCTACATGAAATCACTTTTAAACACTTAGTATTCCATCAATTCACAAGAATTAGTCAAGGTTTTTTTTTAAATGGGTCTATTCTGTAGTGATTATGGGGACAAATGCTGGGGTTTGGTTCAGTTGGTAGAGTACTACTCTGCACATTCTGAGGCCCTGGGTTTGATCCCTAGCACCACAAAAATGGCAGGGCATGGCAACCCACTCCTGAAACAATCAGCCATTGAAAACCCTATGAATAGCAGAGAAGCACTGACACAGTGCTGGGCATGACACAGTGTTGGGGAGCATTTCATTCTGTTACACATTGGGTCACTATGAGTCACACCTGACTCGATGACACCCAACACCAACAGAAATGGGGACAAAGAACAAGTACACATAAACATATAAACACACACACAAAATCTATGTCAGTAACATACCCTTATATCTATTTTGAAAGACAACACCCAGGCAAATTGAACTGTTTTTAAATAAAGATAGTATCAAATATGTAAACATATTTATGTTACACAGCAGTATAATAAATTGGGAATTAACACCTATCGGCAATTGGTATGAAATAAATTTTGGGACACAGAAGGCAAAATGCACTCATGTCATCAAAGAAGCCTCCTGTAAGAGATCTGTTGAGAGGGAGCTAGCAACTTGACACCCTACAATACTCTTCAGGCTGCCTGGCAATGAGCAGTATGGCACCTTCTCCAGATAGAGGATCAGTTCAAGGTCTCAGCTTGACACAAAGTCTCCAGGCGATACTGGAAAAGTGTGCATACCCCTTGAAAACATGATGACCAAGCTCAACCTTTCTGTAATCCCTAAGTTTCTGTATAGTTGTTCTCATATTTGGCATATAAGGAGGTGAAGTAGCAAGAGGATATGGGTCCTTCTTCTGAAGCACAAACTCTAATGTGTCCCACATATTCTGCCCAAGCATTCCTTTCTGTGGGATAATGAGAGAGTGAAAGAATGTTGTTTTGACCTGTAATAAGCAGCTTCCACAATGTTGATTCTTGACTTGTTTTTCTGAGACCTTCACTCAAGAAATTCTGTGTACTAAATTTATTTACATAGTATGTATGGTTTTTTCTTTAAATGAGCCACCACAAATGGAAGTCAAAAGACAGAAACAACTACTGTTCTGCCTAGCACCCAAATTAATATGAACCAGTGGGATCAAAAACACCTATAAGTATCTGTTGGATGATATTAGATTGCCGTCCTGTTCCTTGAGCAAATAAGCATGGTCTTCAATTGGCACTGGGTATCTAGTGTTACATGGCCCCTCCAACACAACTCATTTCTAGCTCCTGTTCTCCTTAAAGTTATAAAACTGTACAAAAGTAGCGGTGGAAGGGGCATTAGAGAATGCTCCATCTAAGGCCCTCATTTGGGAGACAAGGAATTGTCTCCCAAATACAGGCTTAGGTATATTAAGTGATGTAAATATGGGAAAATCAATTCTCCTGACTCTCAGTCCATAACTCCCTTGACCCACACAATGACTTGAAGTCAATGAGAAATTGATATAAGCAGGGAAGAACCCAATTCATGATCATAAACTGCAAATTTGAAAATCACCCATGCTATGTAAAGCTGCATGTGGTCTTAAAATTTCTTTGATATTCTGGAGGGTTGCTCTTAAGAACCTCCTAATGCAGATATCTTGAAAAGACTAAAGGCATTGATAAGAAAAGTAAACAACTTTTTACTGCATTTTTCTTATTGATTTAAAGAATTCCTGGGTTTTCAGGACAGTAACTCCTGTTTTCCAGCCAACGTGTAGCACACTACTTAGAAAGAGCCCCTTTAGTCCTCATTTTTAGGGAAAAAAATATGGACTGGCCACCAAAAAGTGTTACCATCTCCATTACATCAAGGCACGTTTATCCAGTCTGTGTGTGTAAGAATGGAGAGCAGTAGTTTGGGCCACTGTTATTCTATAGTACTAAGCAGAGGGAACAAAATTGCAGTGCTCTAAGGCCTGAGTTACACATAGAAGAGAACCATAAGGTGAAGAAAAATTGGGCCATTCAGGTGCTAAGAGAGATATTTTTCTGCTGGCCTTTAATCTTTTGTTCTACCTTGTGTTCTACTCCTCTGGTGACAGAAGTCTCTCTCTCTCTCTCTCTCTCTCTCTCTCTCTCTGTGTGTGTGTCCATTCATCTGTCCTTTCCACCTTTCTCTACATTCACATGTGCATGTATTACACCATCTTGTCCTCACACATCTTTGGCCTATCTATAACCACTAAAGCCAATGCAAAGAGGGCAAGTATTAGTATTAGGGCCCTTGGTTTTTGAAAAAAGTGCCTGATAACAATTTCCATTCCTAGCTCAGGATCTCCTGTTACCAGGAAGCATGGGTCTACAAGGGCAGACAAACAGTAAACCTTGGTCTTTTTGTGTTTGGTGTATAAAAGAATTTATACCTGACACAGAAGCTACAGTAGAGAATATAGACAAAGTTTATTAAAAGATAGTATATCGAGATGTGTAGAGCTATTGCAACTGCTATTGTTATTGCACAGGTCTAAAGTCAAATGTGACTTTTATAATGGAGTTTAAGCCTTTGGTGGAGGAACAAAATATTTCACACCTGGGGCTATTCCTAGTATGAATTTCCCAGTGCCCTCAAAGGAAGGGTCTCAGGAGTGAAAATTTCAAAAGGTTAAGAATCCAGGTAGCTCTTAATCTTTATAGGGTGAAGGACATGGCAATCCACTCCTGAAACAATCAGCCATTGAAAACTCTGTGATGGTCACTATGAGTCGGACCAACTCGAGGGCACCTTACAACAACATCAGTCTTGATAGGGGAGCAGAATTCTACTGAACAATGTCTTTCTTAATTGCTGGGAGTCATGTTTGTCTCACAGTCTTTATCATCCTCCATGGCTGAGCACAGGAGTTATTTTTAATCCAATTTTCGTCCTTTTGGCCTGGTAAAGGATAAGCTAACCTACCTAATGTATCCGCTCCTAAGCACTCTCAGCTTTAACAACAGGGATCCGAGCAGTACAACCACCTCCAGTGGTTGTGCAAGCCTGAAAAGGCATGTGGATAAAGTAATTCTCTGCCTCATCCATGTCCCTTATTCCCAATGTCTTTGGCTACTAGGAACTAAAAGAAAGTGCAGACCTTCACAATGTTAAGGCATATTCATTCTCTCATGTGATTTTCCTAAGCACCTGAGGAGATGAGATTGGGTCAGCAACAGCCTCATCTCATGAATGAGACAACCAAGGCTTAGAGAGGATAAAGTGACTTACCTAAGGTCACCAAGCTGCTTAGCAGCTGAGCCAAAGACCCTAGAGTTTCTCTAAGTGCCTAATTGCAGGGTCTTAGGTGTGAGGTACTAACTAAAGTCAAGGCCTCAACAGCCATCGATTTGCTCCAAAGTTAAGTGTGACTTATCATGTGACTAGCCTGCAGCCATAGCACTTTCGTGTCCCATCCTATCAGATCTTGGAAGTTAAGCAGAGTTAAGCCTGGTTAGTCCTTGGATGGGAGAGTGCCTGGGAATGCCAGATACTGTAGGATTGGGAGAAGGACCCAGCAATCCACTCCCAAAAAACAATCTGCCATGGAAAACCCTATGAATAGCAGAGAAGCATTGATAATAGTGTTTCGCCTGTTGTACATAGGGTTGCTGTGAGTCAGACACCAACTCCACAGTGCCTAACAACAACAACAACAATCATGTGATTACTGGGATAAAAGTGAAGGAGGATTCCATGATTATCCTTTCCGTGTCATCCTACCATTTCTATAACTATAGAAAACCATCCCAGGAGACACATTGTAATGCTACCCTATAAACTAGATTTTGGTATTTTTATAAAGAATTATCCACCAAAGAAAACTTTTGTTATTATCATTTATAACTGAGGAAGAAATAGAGAGTTTGATCATCACCATGTGATGTGTTCCCAGATTGGAACAGGGATGAGGAGCCTTTGGGAAAAGTCATACCTGCTAGGCCTTGATAGAGCAATAAACAGAAGGCTCAAACTGTATTGTACAGGCTCTCTGTGAGAGATGACCTGCAATCTTCATTATAAAAAGAAAGAACATTGTTTTTTCTGCTTTCCAATCGGTAATTCACTCTTTGTCAAAAGGACTGTGGATAAAAATGTCCTGTGCTTTTGAAATTCACAATGTCCTGGACAATAGTCTCCTAGTGTTATGAACACCATAGTGAGAACAAGGAGTCCTTGGGCCTCCCTCCTCTGCCATCTCTTCCTTTTCTCTTGTCTCTCCAACACCTCCCTGCTTCTTCCACCTGTCCTTCCCACTGCCTCCCAACCCCTAAGGCTGCTTTTGTGTTAACTCATGCTGCCTTCACATAAAATGTTCCAGTGCCATTCACAAACAATGACCAGTGTCACATGAAATTTCAACCACCTTGACCTGCTGAGCTCCAGCTTGAAAAACAGCAATTTTAAATGTTCCTCCTTTTTAATGTTCTTTCAAGGGAATCAGATGCAAAATAATGTTCTTTTTTGTGAAAATGTTCCTAACCTGTGGGAGTCAATAGAGGAAGTCTGCAGTGTCTCAGAGTGACTAGAGAGAAAACTTCACTTCCCTAAGCAGTAAAGGACCAACTGCTGAGAACTCCTCACCCACCAGAAGTACACAGTCACCTTACTTGTCTCATTTAAAAACCCAGGGAATTTGTTTTGGATTGTGGGTAAAAGGGAATGAGTTGGGTTTACTACCATCTTTCACAACAATGTGAACTCAAATAAAGAATAATGTTTAAAGTGTCCTTAACCCTTCTAATACAAATACCAGCCTTCTTTAACATTCAGTTATAATATCTGATACCAATAAAAAGACCCTCCTTCATCTTTGAAGAATAAACAATGTCTGTTGTCATACACTGTCTGTTCCCATAACAATAAGGAAAATAAAATATGCCCAGGTCAGCACAATACTAGTTGGAGATATCCAACAAAGAAGGTGTCCCAAAAAGAACTGCATTTTACTCTTGAAGAAATCAGTATTTTTGAACACAAATCCAAACTTTGTGATCAATGGATGTGGTTATTCTCTTTCTAAATTGAGTAGTAGTATACGACAAAAAAGTCCAAGAGGCCAACTATACCTCCTGCTAGCCACCCAGGTAACACCACCAGGTAAAGGTTGTATTTTTCTGGTACAAGGTATCATTTCTAAAATGTCTTCCACCTGCTCAGAAACAGGTAGAACATAGAACTCCACCCTGAATCCTCTAAATCACAGCCTCTGTACTTGAACAAATACTATGGGTAATGCTTATATCCATTCAAGTCTGAAAATCACTGGTCTAACCTAGGGAGGGATGGGCCCAGGTCCAGGGACCCTACCTATGTGTAATTAAGCTATTTTAGACATCTCAGAGGAGAGAAGTAGCTTGAAAAGCGTAGTGAAATCTCTATGCTTTCCCCATGAAATTTCTCTTAATTTAAAACATCGTATCTTATATAAGCACCAATGTCTTTTTCTGTGTGTGTGTGGTACTGAGGATTGAACCCAGGGCCTTGTGCTTGCATGCTTTGCAAGTGCTGTACCACTGATCTGCACTCCCAGCCTGTTTTTGAGACAGGGTCTCGCTAAATTACGCAGACTGCCTCTGGCACTAAACTTGAGAGCCTCCTGCCTTTGCCTCCCGAGTTGCTGGGATTACAGGAGTGCGCCACCGTGCCCAGCATCATGAATGTCTTAAACACAAAAGATATATATGACAAAGATAAATGCTCAGGCATGATTTAGATATATTTGCTATCAAACAGAATTAAACTTCTGCCTACATTTGCATATGACCTTACCTCAACCACAGGTTGTCTTTGGGCTTATTCCTAGATGTAATTTCTGTGCTTTGGCTTTGATCTTATCCCAGCTGCCTGCTTTGAGGATGCCTACCCACTCCTTTCACTTCCCATCATTCTTCCAAGAACTATTTCTTTCTCAAGTTTTTGTCCTCATAGAGAAGCAGTTTTTGAGCCGCAATCTGGGGAATCCCAGAGATCCTGGGAAATTTCAGGGGATCCATGAGGTTAAAACTATTTTCAAACCTATGATGCTATTTGTCTTTTCTCCTCGTATTGTCTTATGAGTGCACAATGAAATTTTATGGAGGCAACATAAAAGGGTTGATGTCATCACTCTGTTGGCTCATAGGCTGTATTACTGTGTATTTGTATGTTTAAAATTTTTCCCAGTTTTAATTTCTAGTCTGGTAAATATCAATAGATTTAACTCTAATGAGCAAAACTTATTTGAGGTCCAAGTTTTATCAATGTGAAGACCAAATAGTTTGAGAACTGCTGCTATAGAAAATAGGGTCACACTTCTATTAAGATCTGCCACACTGAGCCCGGCAAGGTGGCACATGCCTGTAATCCCAGTGGCTTGGGAGGCGGAGGCAGGAGGATCGCAAGTTCGAGACCAGAGGCAATCTGCGTAATTTAGCAAGAACCTGTCTCAAAAAGTAAAAAAATGGGCTGGAGGTGGCAGCTCAGTGGTCCAGCACTTGCAAAGCATGCAAGTGCAAGGCCCTGGGTTCAACCCCCAGTACCGCAAAAAAACAAACAAACAAAAAACCTGCCGCACTAGCCAGGCATGGTTGTACATGCCTGTTTCAAAAAAGAAAAAGAAAAGAAAGAAAGAAAAGAAAGGAAAAGAAAAAGATGTACCACACTTGGTATGTTCAGAATTCTTGGTCTATCCATTCAACTGCTATCAATAAGTGTCTACTACATAACCCCCAGGCACTGCACATATAGCAGTGGAAGGAAGGAAGGAAAGAAGGAAGGAAGGAAAGAAGAAAGGAAGGAAGGAAGGAGGGAAGGAAAGAAGGAAGGAAAGAAAGAAAGAAAGAAGGAAAAGAGACAAAGGAACAAAGGGCAAAGAATGAGTTCTTTAATGGTGTTTATAACCTTATATGGGGCTGGGATTTAACTCAGTTGGTAGAGCGTTGCACTGCAGTCTCTGAGGTACCGAGTTCAATTCCCAGCACCACAAAAATGGGAGAAGGACCTGGTAATCCACTCCCAAGGCAATCCCGAAACAGTCAGCCATTGAAAACCCTATGAGGGTCGCTATGAGTCGGATACCGACTCGACAGCACCTAACAACAACAATAATCTTATATAGTTCTATCTATGAGTATCATCAGAATCATGTATAGAACATTTAAAGTTAAACCTGTATTGAGGCCAGACTCTTTGCAGTTCCAAAAGCTCCTCAGGTGGTTCTAATGCAGAACTTTAGTTGAGAATAACTACATAAATAATTGCCCCCAAAACTGTGGTACAGAATCATCTTCCTCATATAACTATATTTCTTGGAGTTTACAAACCTGTGAATAACCAGCAGGAGGAAACCAGAGGATGTTTATCTGAGTACAGGAATTATCATGGGACTCAATCTTTAAAAGGAGGACAAGCAAGGCAAGAAGTATCAAGTATCCAGATCCAGAAATAAGATAAGACTGAGGGACCAGGATTCAGAACGACCCAACAAAAGCAACGAAGTCCTGAGTCTTGAGTGCAAGGGAAGCTGAGCAAGATTACAGTGCAAGAACCAAGACAGGGATATCAAAGCCAGCTACATAGGGAAAGCAGAGCTTACCTGTTGGGTTTCTTAAATTTATTCTAGATGCAAGATTGACTTTAGAGGGTGGGAAATGGGGCAAGAAGGGATATGGCAGACAAAAAGGCCTTCAGGGCCCCTAGAGGTGAGTGTGGTAGGCATAAAAAGAGGAAGCAGGTGAATCATCAAGCTTTTAAAAGTAAGTGTTGCTCACTCAAAACACTTGAAAAAGAAGTGGCATGTCTCAGAAACTATGGTAATATATCTGCAATTTGGGATGAATGAGTAAGAACTCTGATTACCTGTGAATCATATCTTGATTTTCCTTCATTGTCTTGATTCTAAATATTGTAAAGCACATTTTAGTCTAATCTGAGCTTCCAACCAGAAATCAGTGTACCATAAGATCTATTCATTTTCTTAAGCACATATCCTAGTCCTAGCATTTTTCCTTCTCATTTCCCCCCATTACCTAAACTTAATTTGTTGGTATGGTTCACTGGGATCCAGTTTAGTAAGATATTACTATATATACATTTGCCTGCAGCCATACCACTGTGGCATCCGATCGCGTCAGATCTCAGAAGCTAAGCAGGGTCAGGCCTGGTTAGTACTTGGATGGGAGGCACCTGGGAACACCAGATACTGTAGGCTTGGGAGAAGGACCCAGCAACCTACTCCCAAAAATCAATCTGCCATTGAAAACCCTATGAACAGCAGAGAAGCACTGACAATAGTGTTTCACCTGTTGTACATAGGGTCTCGATGAGTCAGATACGGACTCGATGGCACCTAACAACAACATATATACATTTATTTTCAATTGAAAGTCATACACCAGGCTCTTGAGTTTCATCCAAAGTGCTGCATAACATTTACATTTTTTTTAGATAGGGTCTTGCTGTGCAGCCGAAGCTGACCTGGAACTTACTATGCAGACCAGGCTGGCCACAAACACAAAACGATCTTCCTGCCTCTGCCTTCCAACTGCTGGGATTACAGGTGTGTGCCACTTTTAAATAGCACAAATTTAAAGAATTAGTTGACACAAAGGGTTTCAGAATTTTATGACTTGGAAATATATGGAGTTGCACACTTCCAGGGATATTTCATGTGTACTTCATGGAGCACATGGCCACACCAGAGCTATTTTTTGACTAACTGGTCAATTGATCTAATCAAACCAAGATAGCAGAGCAATGTTGTGGATGTAGTGTTTAAACTCTGGGCATGTTCTTAACAAGAATTTTCTCCCCAAGAAAGTGTCAACTCAGTATTTCTAGTTCTATGCCCTAAGGTGTCATTGATAAAGTTGCTGTAACAGCTGATCTTGCCTAACTAGCAGCCAGCCCTGTGGACTGGAGACACATGATCTTGTTTGTACAGTAATAGATGCCCCACATAAAATTGTCACTGAATGGATGAAACTCTTATTTCTAATCTAACTCCCCATAGACAGCTACTCATTAAACTCATATTTTTACTATAGTTAGATGGATTTTCCAATACATTAAATCATAGAAATGAGCCAGCTTTGAGAAAAATACATTTAAAATCCCAAATTTCCCCTCCAGCCACTAAATGCACTCTTTTCCCCTGCTTTCTCATTTTTCTCTTGCTATCTTTTACACTTTAATTTCAAATTCTTCTCTTCTCTTTTAAATTTATCTTCTAATGCCAATAGCCCAGGATTCTTTTGTTCTCCATCACCCATAGGAGAGAAGTGTACTTGAACTCACAATCAGGTCATTTACTCATTCATTCATTCATTCACTCATTCATTCATGCAAAACAAGAAATAAATATGGTGCACCTTTTGTGAAACCTTTCCTGTGGTTTCTTTTTAAGGTCTCCTCTTCCTTTCCCTTCCCACATCGCAATTTCCCACTCTCCGAATACATGTAACTGCACACACCCACACTCGCATGGTGAGAGTTTTATAATCAGCATTGAACATATTCCATTGAAGTCAGTTATGATTTTCTGTACTGTGTTATAAGCAAGTCCTCTTCATTTTAGTCCTGCATATTGCCTTTCCTTTGGGATCCTTTACCAATTGCTAAAGGATTTCAATATTTTTTTCTATCTAGATGGAATGCTGAGTCTTTCACTCTGTGATCAAATACTTTTAAATCAGTCTTTTAATAAATTATAGAAAAGACAGAAAAAGACTCAAAATCCTCTTCCTATGTCAGAGATATAGTCATGAGAATTAGATGTAACATTTGTCTTGTTTTTTGGACAAATTGTCATTAAAGCAATTGAAGTTTATACTACTGGCCCCTCAAGTAAATTTTTGGAAAGGACAGTTCAACTTAATGATAAAACTAAACTACTCTACAGTAGACTTTAATTTTAGGGGTGTCCATGAGGCACTTTTTTCATTTAATAAGCGTTTATTGAGAATCTATTATGGGTTCTATGCAAGCCACTGGGGATATATAGACAAGTTAGACACAAATTCTCAAGAAGTACCCAAACAAGTGAGTCTGACACATAAATCACTGATGGCAAGACATCAGAGTGAACATTAGGTGAGAAGAACACATATGAGAAACTTATCATTGAGAGAGGAATAGAGATTTGAAGACACAACAGAAAGAAAGTGATATTTGAATTGGTACTTGAAGGGTGGGCAGGAATTTTCCAGAAGTAAAAAGAGTGAGAGGGAAGAGGAAACAGCTCATAAAACTGCTCTTGAAATGGCTTGTTGTATTCAAAGACTAGGAGAACTGTGGAGGTGGGTTACTTGATGAAGTCAAGGATAGCCTGAATGACATTTCCACAAGTAAAAACATTAGCTGCCTCTCTCCTCCCAAAGTTTCTTTGTTTTGCTCACTATGCCCTTTCAGTGAGTCACTGCTGGATGTAACCCAAGAAACCTTGACAGACAAGGACTTATTAGAGCTATAAAGGACTTTAAGGACATTCTTTAGCTGATATTTTCCAACATAAAATTCTCATTGTCAGAGAATCTACATTATCTGAACTTTTGAGCCTATTTTATCCCATAAGTTTATGGAATAAACTCCTGAAAGGTCCATTTATCAAATTCAAAGGATGTAGAAGATGGGGGTTAGCAAATGTATCAAGATGATATTTTGGGTCCAAGATGAATTCAAGCTAGAATTATGGAACAGATCCAATGAAAAGAAAGGTAATAAAGAGTATTTAGCGTTCTTGAATCTTATAGGCCACCTTGTAGAATGAGGATAGAGGATTGTCTTAGTCTGTTTTCTGTTTCTATTACAGAATACTTGAGACTAGATAATCTATAAAGCAAAGAAGTTTATTTACTTTACAGTTCTGGAGGCCTAGAAAGTCAAGGAACATGATGCTGGCAACTTTGCAGCTTCTGGTAAGGGCTTCATGGTAGAAGGGCAAAGTGGTACATGTGGAAGACAGGAGGGCTGAACTCTGGAGATAGCCAACCCAGTCCTATGAGAAAGGCATTAATCCATTCATGAGGGCCTCACCTCCAAAACCCAAACATGGCCCACTAGGCCATACCTCCCAACACCAACACATTGAGGAATTAAACTTTCAACACATGAACTTTTGAGAGGCACACTCAAATCATAGCAAGGGTGAATAGAATCAAGTTTGGAATGACAGACATTTCTATTATGTCTAAGCTTATTGTACATCAATAGAAATCTCTAAAAATACTTAACAACCTCGAATTTATCACAATTTTATACCATTCTGGAACAATCAAACCAACTCTGGTATGTTTTGCCTGCTTCTGGAAAGCATCTGTTAAAGATGCTGACAAATGGAGTAGGCCTTTGACAAAAGTAACGGGATGATAGTGCGTTGAGAGACAGCATCATAAGATAAGAAACTGAGGATTAGAGAATCAGGGTAAAGGAGAGGGACCAGTAATCATTTTAAACCAAGACAAGTATATATGTATGTAGACACACACACGCGCGTGCGTGCACACACACAATCCCCATATAGTAAAACTAGAAGAAAATGGTATGCATTTCAGAGTATTGATTTTGAAGAGAACATTAATTTTTAAAGAGAACTATCATATTTCAGTATATGCCAAGATCTTTCTGTGTTCATTAGGACGTCTATAAATTTGAGGTAATCCCTGTTCTATTACTACATTATTCTTTATTACTTAAATATTTTTACTATCTCACTTTATCTTCTCTATTACTTTTATAATTATACCTAATGTCATCAATATTTTAGTGGTTATTTTAAAAATTGCAAGCACATATTTAACTTTTTACAGTTTACTTTAACACTTTCACTGTATCTTTAACAGTACAAGAATTTTAAAACAGTTTAACTCTGCTTCACTCCCTCACCTATTTTGTATTATTGCTACATTTCACTTCTATATATTTTATAAACCCCATACGACACCATTACTATTGCTGTTTAGATAGACAGTAATCTTTTATATTTACTCAGATATTTACCTTTTTTGAGGGCTAGTCATTGCTTATATTTCCATGCTTCTATAAGGAATGATTTTCTTCAGACTGAGGAAATTTTAATGTTTTTATAGTAAAAGTCTGCTGGTAATAAAATCTCCCAGATGTTTTTGTCTGAAAATGTGATTATTTTGCCTGCTTTTTTTTTTTTTTTTTAGGATGTTACCTCTCAGTGTAGAATTATGGGTTGGTATTTCTTTTTCTTTTTATTGCAGCATTTCAGTGATGCCAGTCCATGATTTTCTGTCTTCCATTGGTTTTATAAAATGTTGTTGTTCTTAGGTGCCATCAAGTTGGGTCCATCTCATAGAAACCCTCATGCGGTTTTCAGTGGCTGATTGTTTTCAGGATTGTTTAGGGAGTGGATTGCCACATCTTTTTCCTGTTTTTGTGGTGCTGGCAATTGAATCCAGGTCCTCAGAGGGTATGGAGCAGCAGTCTACCAACTGAGCTAAACCCCAGCCTGGTTCTGTAAGAATTCATCCATAATTCTTACTTAAATTCTCTTAAAAATAATAGGTCTTCTGTCACTCCCTTTGGTTACTTTTATAATGCTCTTGATATTTTTGGTTTGTAGTCTTCTTCTTATAGATCCTATTTCTTGAACATATGGGTTGGTACCTTTCAAGATTTGGAAAATTCTTAGCCATTATTTCAAATACTGCTTTTGTCACATTATCTCTTTCCTCTCACTCTACTGCTATGCTTATAAATATGTTAGAATTATTTTTACCATGTCCCAATCTATCTTATTCTTTGTCATAATTTATAATTTTTTCATTCTGTTGTTTTTGTGTGTGTGTTTCATTTGGCTATTTTCTATAGCTTTTTCTAGGGGTTCATTAATCCTGTCTTCTGTTAGGTCCAAGTGGGCTTTTAAAGGTATTCAATGATTTCTTAATTTTAGATAACTATATTTTATAGCTCTAGAATATATGCTTCATTTTTATATATTTTAACCTTCTATATATATTACCTTTTCATTCATTTTGCACATCCTTTCTTCTCTTTTCTTTAGCATATTAATCATAGTATTTCTGAAGTCCATATGTGCTGACTCCATTATATGGATCATCGCTAGGTATAATTCTTTTGACTATTTTATCTCTTAATGGTTGGCTAATTCTCATGCCCTTTTGAAATTTTAATCATTTTTATTGTATGATGGATATTATTGTTGGTATATTGTGAAGGTTATAGTTTATGTCTCTGCCATACTGCTTTAATTACACTTACAAATAATGACTATTGTGCACCTTCCTCTCTAATTTTTATAACCTTTGTTTTTTTCTTGTGTATATTCCCTAGATCATACTCTGTAAAATAAAGGCAGTGATGGTAAGCATCTTTGTCTTGTTTCTGACCTTAAAGAGAATGAATGACTCTAACATTTCACTGTTATATATAATACTTGCTATATATTTTTGTTAGATACTATTTATCAGGTGAAGAAAGTTCCCCTGCATTACTCGTTTGTGAAGAATTTTTATAATGGGTAGTTTCAATTCTTATTAAGTGATTTTTGACATCTAGTAAAATGGTCACATTGATATCTTAAGTAGCCTGCTGATGTAACGAACACTATTAAAAGCTTTTCTAATGTTGTGCTGGGCTGAGATTTAGCTCAGTTGGTAGAGCACTGCTCTGCAGTCTCTGAGGTCCCGAGACCAATTCCCAGCACTGCAAAAATGGGAGAAGGACACTGCAGTACACTCCCAAAGCAATCCTGAAACAATCAGCCATTGAAAATCCTATGAGAGTTGCTATGAGTCAGACATGACTCGACAGCACTTAACAACAATGTTGTGCTATCCTTGCATTTTAAGTTATAGTTTACTATTTCTAGGAAATATTAATTGAATGGGTTTGTTAATATTTTATATATGGTTTTTGTACCTATATTTATAAGTGAAATTGGTTGTCTTCTCATATTGCATTGTTCTTACCTTTTTGGAGGACAAAGGTTATATAAGCCTCTCAAAATTACTTGAAAGTCTTTCTTATTTTTTATGTTCTCTAAAATAATATATAAAAAGTAATCAATGTTTAAAATTTGCTTTTAAAATGGTCTTACTCTGACATCTCTTTTTGTGGTGCTTGGGATTGAATCCATGGTCTTGAATATGTTAGGCAACTGCTCTACCCCTGAGCCACACCCTCAGCCCCTTTTGTATTTTATTTTGAGACAGAGTCTCATTAAGTTGTGCAGGTTGCCTCTGTCCTCAAGCTCATAATCCTCCTGCCTCTGCCTCTTGAGCCACTGGGATTACAGGTGTGTGCCATGACATCCAGGTAGCCTGACATATTTTTTGTAATAGGATAAATTTTTGATTATTGAGTACATTTTTCAAAAAAATAGCTGGTATTTTTATTATTTTCATTTCTTTTAAAATCAATTTTGATCATTTATATTTTCTAACATGTATCTCTTTGGTAGGCAAAATAAGGACCGCAAAAGATGTTCACATCCTAATTCCAGAATCTATAAATGTGTTACTTACATGGAAAAAAGGGAATTTATGTATAGAATTAAAGTTGCTCATCAGCTGACCTTATCACAGGAAAATTATTCTGAATAATGTGGTGACATGAACTCTTAAAGTCTACTCTTCTAAGAGAAAAGCAGAAGAGAAGGGACAGAGATGTGGTATAAGAAGGTTCAACCCATTGTTCTGGCTTTGAAAATGGATGGTGAGAGCCATAAGCCAACGTGGCCAAGAGTCTGATCAGCAGGAGGCTCACAGCCATGCTTTAAGCAGGACTGAAGCCAGGAAGTGGAAATTCTACAGGATCTGAGAAAGCTGGTTTCTTTTCATCAGGCTAATTTTCTCTCCATCTTTGGGCATACTTTCTCTGCTGCACTTATATAGAAGCCAAATTTATTTATCCCAATCATGACTCTACATCATTTCCTCCTTTGAACACACAATAAAGAATTAATTCAACTCCTGTGCTCTAAAAACAAATCCTCAAGAAAAGAAAACTGATTGGCCCAGCTTGCATCAGATACTCACCTCTAGCCCAGTTATTGTTGACTAGGGGGTAAAGCTTATGTGACCCATTATCCACTTAACAAGATCTGGGATAGTGCTTAAATAGGAGGTGTGGGCTTCCAGGAAAATTGATTAGTGTGCTATGATTATGCCCTCTCTTTGCCTCATACCCCCAAATTATCTGTCCCCAAGGGATAAATGCATTAAATACACTCTGAGGGAAGCATGAACGTAACTAAAAGTCCGAACTTCAGAAGTAGTACTAAATAGAAGAATTAAGCTGGGAAGAAAAGGATGCATAGGAAAAAGAGAAGACAGAATAGCAACTCACAAGTAATCTAGGTCTGAAGGTGATGTGAGAAAAGTGGGGGAAATAAAGCTCTATTGATTAGTTTTAGCCTCAAGAAAAATACCACTGCCCCTGCCTGCACTGTTGAGGTAAAAGAACAAGGTGGGCAACATGAGTAGCAATTGAAGGTCCCTCCCCATCCTTGCCTCACTTATCACCTGTTCTTTGGGGCACCTGTTATCTCTGGTCTCTGGTTTCCATTTGAAGGACAGGGCTTCTCAAAGGGTGCCAGCTGAAGCCACATCCCAATATGGTATCCTGAGGTGGCTTTACTCAGGAGTATATTTGTTGGGTCTCCATTAGCCACCTCCCTGCAGCTACTCCTACCTTTCCATTCATACTCTTAAAGAGCTTGATTACATCTGGGCAGGTAAAGCATGGAGCTGCAGAATCCCAGTGGCTTTTCTTGCTACTCTATGGGGAGGTTCTGCCTGAATTGGCCCTATATTAAGCAGTGGGCTAAGTCTGGGCTAGTCATAGTTGTGAAATAGTGTACATCTTCTGTCATTTCTCCCTCTATGTCACCCATCCTCTACCACCGTCATTCAAGGAGTGAGTTCTCCTGGACCTTTCACTATTACCCCTTCACTCCTAAAGCTGCAGTGGCCTTTCCTATGCATATATAAACAATGAAGCATAGCATTAGATAACTGGTCCTCACAGTGGACTCCTTTGGCCATCATCATCACCATCTGAGAACTATTCAGAACTGCAAACTCTCGAGCCTGCATGAAGACTTAGCAAATCAGAAATGCCAGATGTGGGAGCCTAGTCATCTGTATTCTGTTAAGCCTTATAGGTGATCCTATTGGAAGCTAAAGTTTGAGAAACACCATTTTATAATGGATTTATTATTGGTTTTCTTCTGCTATAGATGAAGTCACATTTTAGTATTTCTCCACCTAGGGACCACTTCTTAGAGGTTTGTTTGTGCTCTCCAATTATCATGACTATCTCCATCATTTGCTATCCTGGTACAAAATGAAAACATTGGGCTTTTGCTCAAAAAGCAAGAAAATAGTGTAAGTCAAAGCATACATATGGCTTTTCCTTTTTTAGCCACCTATTTTGACTTGTCATGGTGTTTTCTATTTTTAATTCAGTATCATTCCAATTAAAGAAAAAGTAAAAGGTTTATGTTATTAGTATAAATTTTGTTATTTGTTTCTATGTTGTGCAATGTCAATTTGAAATGTAAATATTAGTATTTAGCCCATATGTAGAATCACCAAGACCTAATTTATATTTTGTGGCTCACCACTGGAAGGTGCTTCCAGTGGGCCAGAAGAGATGGCTATAGACCACATTCAGGAGATAGGAAGGAGAAAAGAGGATCCCTTAGGTGCAGAGCCCCTCCAAGGCACCTGGGGCCTCTTTCTTGCTACGTGGCAGTCAACAAGTTCCCCTCCCACCAGCTGCTGGACCAACACCCCAACAGGAGGAGCCCAGAGAAGTCCAGTCAGTGCTCCCTTCCCATGGTTCACCAGTCCAATCCATGGCAGATGGATGATTCCTAAGGAAATTAAAATCTCTATACCAGAATTAACTCAATACCTGGAGCAGAGTTGGGAAAGGTGCTTGCTCCCAATGAAATACAGCTGCCCACTGGATATGGTATAGTGCTGTCAACCTAAGACGAGGATAGCCACAGCCCTTCCCACCCAGGGATGCCACTCAATTCTGTTATCCCCACACTCACACTCAGGTCCCTGCTATGGACAGAGGGCATCAGCTGTCAGGGCTGAGGCCAGGAGTGGCATGAGGTGTCAGGGGAAAGGAAGCATGTGGTTGAGTCCCAGGGAGATGGCAGGACCTTCCCTGAGCTGAGGCTCCAAGCTCCTTGCACATGTCCTATAATCCCTTTGTATGTTGTTTACAGAATGGAAATTCGAAACCATAGTCACTACAGATTGGAACACGGTGACCATGTGGCCTGAAACTCCAAGCAAAGGGGCACTAGGTGACTGCACTGGTCACATGCCCATGAACCCAACGCTGCCAGCTATTCCAAAAATGAGTAGGGTGAAGATGGACCAGATCAGTGGGGGAACTTTCCAGGATTCATACTGCCTTAGGAATAAAGAGACTCTCCTCTATTCTTACAAGAACCTTCAGAATCTGATTCTTAATTACTTCTTCAGACTCATCTCCACCTGGCACCCCATGACAACTACAGGCCACAGCCAAACTGAACTTTCTAGCAGTTGCCTTAGAACACAAGGTTCTTTCTCAACTATGCTTTGTTTCTGTGTCTGCCTGGAATGCTTTCTATTTTTACCATGAACTCCTGCACCCCTTTCTCCCCCTAATTCCTTCTCCTCACTAATTCCATCTTTCAAAAGAACATTCTGTATGCATCAAACATCTTCTGTGGTACCATATATTCATCCCTGTTGTGGGAATTAGAGTTGCCTGTTTACCTGCCTATCCCCACAATAACTAGAAAGTCTAAGAAGGCAGAGCTGGTGTCTTGTTCACTATCTTTAGTGCTTGACAGAATATTGGCAAAAGGAAGAAACAGTGATACTAATTAAATGGATTGCTGGTCCAAGCTGTAAGACTCACAGTGTGCTTTCACTGAAAAAAAAAAAAAAAGCCTGTCAAAGTTTCTTATGACTAAACGCTGTAATCTTTTATTCTCTGAGTCATACTCAACACCACTTCCTTTTTTGAGATTGTTTTTACATCTGTCAGATAGTTTTAAGTTGTTGAAGTTTGCAGGACTTTCTTCAGATGAAATGAGTATTTGATATCATGACAATCTCTTCTTTCTTCAGTTGAATTTGTATCTTAGAGCCTAAAAAATCCTTCCTCCATATCCTTCATTTGGTTCAAAGGAATTTATCTGCAAGTGGTAGTGACCCCAGAATTATGACTCTGAAATGCCCTTGGGTCATCAGCACAGGATTTTGTAAGCAGGGCTGTGCATGGGTTGGGGCTGTCTGTGCAGGTCAGCATGCTTAAAGGCTTTAGACTTATAAACCCTTTAAATATAAGAATAAATAAAATGAATATCAGTTATATTTGCTCCCACTGGGTACTTTGACATAAAAATCTCTCATTTTCTGAAAACTCTAAAGAGACAGCTTGAGAGTCACTTGAATCACTTGTGATTGGCTCTTGAGAGATATATAAGAATTAGATGACAGCACAGCATGTAGAGGGGAAGGATTCAGATGCCTTCTTGCCCCTTCCCTTAAAGACTAGGCATGAGTAGAGACCTACTTTGTTAGCGTTCAGAGGTCAGAATCCAGAATCCCAGCAAGAGCTGAAACCCACAGCAGCCCAGCATTCACATTAATTTCACTTTGAGGCTCACAATGGAAAGCTAGAGTTAGATTTTTCAAACAGTGCCTTATATAAATTTACTTGGAGTGTGAAGGCTATTTTGAAAATATATTTAGGCTTCTGGTACTGTTGTGAAATTACCAGTTTAAAAGTATTTAGCTTGTTTGATGGGTATAACTTTTGAAATAATTCACTTCTCGCCTCTTTTTAAAGAACACTATAATTGTTACTCATTAGCATTATGTTTGTTCTAAAGTGTATAAGGGAAAGTAAGCCATGATTGTGTGGTTCTCTGGAGGAAGAAGGCATATTGGCTTCACTTGACCCAGATGAGTACAATCATAAAGACAGAGAAACATTTTGTAACTTGTGTGGTGACTCAGTGCTTCACTTCTCTAACATTTAATTATTCATATTTTCAATGTCTCTTCCTACATAATAACATTAACTATAATCAGAAACTATATGAATGTTTATTCTATGTTGTTGTTGTTAGGTGCCGTCGAGTCGGTATCCGACTCATAGTGACCCTCTGTACAACAGGGGAAACACTATTGTCAGTGCTTCTCTGCTGTTCATAGGGTTTCAATGGCGGATTGATTTTTTTGGGGGGAGGGGGTTGCCAGGTCCTTCTCCCAAGCCTACAGCTTCCGGTGTTCCCAGGCGGTCTCCCATCCAGGTACTAACCAGGCCTGACCCTGCTTAGCTTCCGAGATCTGACAGGATCTGATGCCACAGGGCTACGGCTGCAGGCTGTTTATTCTATAGCATTATAAAAATGTGGTTAAACTTTTAAGAAAAACTCTATGGCCCAACTCAGATAAACGAATACAGGAAAGGCAAACTAGGGATACTGGATGGTATGCAGAAATGTTTAATTGGTCCCCCTGGTTAATGACCCTGATTTCTGCCCTAGTAGGCCCTCTTCTAATTTTACTATTGTTGCTAACTTTTGGTCCTTGTATAATTAATAAGTTAACTTCTTTTGTTAAAGATAAAATCAACACAGTGTAGTTAATGGTTCTCAGGTCCCAATATCAACCTCACTAGGGACCCTCCTTGTTCTGGAGACCCATGATTGGGCCCAGATTAGTAACTAGAGAAGGGGGGGGGATTGAGATGCCCAGGCTGACCAAGGGCCCGGAGTTAGCCCAAATGATCCCCTTATTTTAGGATTCTGTCTTACAGGCACCGCACCACAAATTCCTTTAAAAGATCACTAGATCAGAATGCTCTGGGCCAGAACAAGGCTGTAGATATGGGCAGTAACTCCCGAAAACTCCCAGACCTCAAGATAATACAAATGGCAAACTTTAGCAACTTTGATCAAAGCCCCACATTATTTGACTTTCAGTAGCAGACTCCTCTGACTTTAGCAACTCAAAGCCTCACCTTATCTGACTTCCACTTTCTCCACCCCCTCCTTCCCTGCTTGTAACCCACAATATAAGCCTTCACCTTGCAATGAGTCGGAGTCCCAACACTGAACCGCTGTGCTGGTGAGGTGCGATACCCTTGAGCTCGAACTTTAATAAAGGCCCTTTGTCATTGCATACGGGGGGGGGGGGGGGA
>VMDO01017398.1:0-16284 GCA_007922755.1 Pedetes capensis | reverse complement strand
CACATAATTAGGACTAGAGAAGTGTTAGAAACAAGAGTGACATCAACAAGATGGTAGAATAGGAGTTTTCTGCTTTTATCTTCCCACAGAAATGTCAATTCTGACAATCACTCCTGGGTGAGAGTACTTTTGAGAGAGTCTAGTAGGTGAGTAGATAAGGTCCATTACAATATTGGAGCAAAAGATCCAAGAATAGACGCATGGAAGAAGGTAAGAACAGTTTCGCTTTACCCATTTCACCCTTCTCAGAAGGCAGCACAACTCAGTGTCAAGAGCGACCCCTTCAGCCCATGTTTCTTCCTACAGAGGAAGGTGAGAGCATAGTGAATGAGTATTCAGCTTTCCCATGCAAGGTGCTGTCCAAGAAGCTAACTTTTTTCTCATTCTACCTAGAGTACTGAGATTATCAGCACAGCTGAGTGGTATGAAGTGGTTGAGGACAGGAAGAGACACAGGGACACACAGCAACCAGGGGTTGAAACTAAACAAAGGGCTCCAGATCCTATTAACCACTTCACAGACAACATCAGGAAGTCCACACATTAGCTACTTAGAATGCCTCACCTGCAGATCTCCCCAACTGGCCCACAAGCACCCCAATGCTAGATGTACCTCAACCTCTCCTACTCCTTGTTGACTTTCCATGAATGCCCCTGCATGTGGCAAATACAAGTCTGCAGACAGCTCATGAGCATGCACAGACAGCTGGCCTGTCTGAAAGTGAAGAGATAGAAAAGGATATTCCAGGCAAATAGAACTGAAAAGAGAGCAGAAGTAGCTATACTTAGATAAAATAAATGTTAAGTCCAAAACTATAAAAAGAGACTAAGAGGTCATTAAATAGTAATAAAGGGGTCAATTTATCAAGTCTACAACAATTGTAAGTTTATATTTACCCCATTTTGGAGTACCTAAATATATAAAGCAAATATTAACAGATCTGAAGGGATCGATAGCAATATAGCAATAGTAGGGGACTTCAATATCCCACTTCCAATAATTGATAGATCATCCATATAGAAAAATCAATAAGGAAATACTGAACAACAACACCAAATGGACCTAATAGACATATATACAACATTATATCCAAAACAACAGAATGCACATTCTTCTCAAAAGAACACAGAACATTCTCTAGGTCAGATCATATATTGGACCACCAAAAAAGTTTTAGCTTATTTAAGAAGATGGAAGCCAAGTGCTGTGGCATATGTCTGTTATTCCAGTGACTTGGGAGACTCAGGCAGAAGACCACGTGCTTGAGGCCAGAGGCAGCCTGTGTAATTTATAGCCAAACCCTGTCTCAAAATAAAAAAATAAAAATAAAAATAAAAAGGGGGCTGAGGTTGAAGTTCAGAGGTAGAGTGCTTGCCTAGCATGCATGAGGCCCTGGGTTCAATCCTCAGTACTGTAAGAAGGAGAAGGAGGAGCAGGGTGAGGAGAAGGAGGAGAAGGAGGAGGAGGAGGAAGAGGAGGAGGAAGAGGAGAAAAAGATTTTGAAATTATATCAAACATCTCTCTGACCACAGTGGTATGAGACCAAAATCAATAACAGGAGAAAATTCACAAATATTTTGGAATTAAACAGCGCATTCCTAAACAACCAATGTGTTAAAGAATACACCAAACAGGAAGTGAAAAATATCTTCAGGCAAACAAAACTGGAAATTCAATCTTATGAACTGCAGTAAAAGCAGTTGTAAAGGAGAAGTTTATTGTGTTAAAGCACAGAGAAAGGAAAAGATCTCAACTTGACACCACCAGGAACAAAAGAAAAGGAAACTAAGCCCAAAATTAGTAGAAATAAAGAAATAGCAAAGATCAGAGAAGTAAATAAAACAGAGACTTAAAAACAACCAAAAAAATCAATAAAACTGAGTTTCTCTTCTCAAAAGATAAAATTGGCAAGCCTCTAGACTAAGAAAAAAAGAGAGTAGACTGTCTTTAAAACTAAATAAAATCCCAGAAATGAAAGAGGAGAAATTGCAACTGATACCATAGAAATACAATAGATCATAACAGTTCACTATGTAATTATATACCGATAAATTGGATAACCTAAATGAAACTAATAAATCTCAAGAAACATACTATTTACCAAGACTGAACCATGAAGAAATAGAAAATCTGAGTAGAGCAATAAGAGTAAGGAGATTGAATCAGCAAGTAAAAACCTTCCAATATAGAAAAGCCCAGGACCTGAGGATTCACTGATGAATTATACCAAATACTTAAAGAATACCAGTCCTCCTCAAATTCTTCAAAAAACAATTCAAGAAGAGGGAACACTTCCAAATTTATTTTATGAAGCCAACATCATACCAAATCTAAACAAGAACACTACAAGAAAAGAAAATTACAGCCCCAAATACCTGATGAACATAGATGGAAAATTCTTAACAATATATTAGTAAGCCAAATTCAACAGCACATTAAAAGGATCATTTACCATAATCAAATGAAATTTATCCCTGGGATGCAAGGATCATTTAACCAAATAAATTAATAAAAGTGGTATATCATATTAACAGAATGAAGAATAAATAAATGAAGAGCAAAAGTCATATGATCATCTCAATATAAGCAGAAAAACATTTGACAAAATTATCTTTTCATGATAAAAACTTCCAACAAATTAAGTGTAGAAGAGGTGTACCTCTACATAATAAACACTGTATACACCAAGACAGGGGCTGGGATTTAGCTCAGTTGGTAGAGCACTGCGCTGCAATCTCTGAGGTTCTGGGCTCAATTCCCAGCACCGCAAAAATGGGAGAAGGACCTGGCAATCCACTCCCGAGGCAATCCCAAAACAGTCAGCCATTGAAAACCCTATGAGGGTCGACGGCACCTAACAACAACAACAACAACACCAAGACAACATCTAATGTCACACTCAATGGTGAAAAACTGAAAGCTTTTTCTCTAAGATTAGGAATGAGTCAAGTGGACACAGTTTTACCACTTCTATTCAGCATAGTATGGAATATCCTAACCAGGCAAGAAAAAGAAATAAAAGGCATCCAAACTAGGAAGGAAGAAATTAAATTGTCTCTGTTTACAGACAACATGATCTTACATGTTGTAAACTCTAAAGCTTCCACCAAAACAAAACAAAACAAATAAACAAAAAAGCAAACACAAAAAAATACCATCAACAACAAAAATTCCTGCTATACTTAATAAATGAACCCTGCAAATTAGCAGGGTTTCTAGATCATATACTAATCAGTGGCATTTCTGTACAGTAAGTTCAGTTGGTAGAGTATTACTGTGTACACTCTGAGGCCTGGGTTTGATCCCCAGCACCTGGAAGAAAAGAAGGGCCTGGCAGCCCACTCCTCAAACAATCCTGAAACAATCAGCCATGAAAAACTCTGTGAATAGCAGAGGTGTACTGACATAATGACAGGGATGGCACAGTGTTGGATAGTGTTTTGTTCTGGTGTACATAAGGTTGCTATGAGTAAGACCTGACTTGATGGTACCTGACAACAACAACAAACAATAAACTATCCAAAAATAATTAAGAAAATAGTCCCATTCATAATAGCATCAAGAAGAATTAGATATTTAAGAGTAAATTTAGCCAGGTGCAGTAGTGCACACCTATAATCCCAGTGACTTGGGGGTGGAGGGAGGAGGATCCGCAGTTCAAGACCAGAAGCAGCCTGCATAACTTAGTGAGACCATGACTGAAAATGTTGTTGTTGTTGTTAGGTGCTGTCGAGTCAGTATCCAACTCATAGCAACCCTCATAGGGTTTTCAATGGCTGACTGTTTCGGGATTGCCTTGGGAGTGGATGGCCAGGTCCTTCTCCCATTTTTTGCAGTGCTGGGAATTGAACTCGGTACCTCAGAGACTGCAGTGCAGCGCTCTACCAACTGAACTAAATCCCATCCCTGACTGAAAATAAAACATAAAAAAACATAAAAAATAGAATTGGGGTGCAGCTTAGTGGTAAAGCACTTGCCAAGTATGTGCGCTACCCTGGGTTCAACACCTAAGTACTGGGGAAAAAAAAACACGCAGAAGTGAAAAATCTTTACAACTAAAAACTATAAAAGATTGATGAAAGAAATTGAAGAAGACAAAATAAATGGAAAGACATTCTGTTTTCATGGATTGTTGTTGTTGTTAGGTGCCATTGAGTCAGTATCCAACTCATAGTGACACTACATACAACAGGCAAAACACTATTGTCAGTGCTTTTCTGCTATTCATAGGGTTTTCAATGGCATATTTTTTTTTCAGGGGGAGTGGGATACCAGGTCCTTCTTCCAATCCTACAGTATCTGGTGCTCCCAGGTGGTCTCCCATCCAAGGACTAACCAGGCCTGACCCTGCTTAGGTTCTGAGATCTGACAGGATCAGCCACCACAGTGCTACAACTTCAGGCTTTCATGGATTAGAAGAATTAATATTGTTAAAATTTCTGTACTACCCAAAGCTATGCACAGATTCCAGTACAACCCTTATCAAAATTTCAATGACAAAAAAATCCAAAAAATCATATGAAACTATAAAAGACCCCAAATAGCCAAAACAATTTCAAGAAAAAAGAATAAAGCTAGAGGCATCATACACTCTGATTTCAAACTATATTACAAAGCTTTAGTAATCAAAACAATGTTACTGGCATGAAAACAGATGGATAGATAAATGGAACAGAATAGACTACAGAAATAAGTCCATACACATACTGATGACTAACTAATCTTTGACAAAGGGGCCAAGAGTACACAATGGGGAATGTATAATATCTTCAATAAATGGTGTTGGTAAAACCAAATATTCACATGCAAAAGAATGAAATTAGACCCTTATCTTACATGGTACACAAAAATCACCTAGAAAGGGGTTAGAGATTTAATCACAAGACTCAAAACTATAAAACTCTTATAGGAAAGAAAACATAGAGAAAATTTTCCTTAATATTGGTCTTGGCAGTGACTTTTGGGATTTTATTCCAAAGCATAGGCAATGACAAAAACAAGTTTCTAAATAGCAAAGGAAACAACCAACAAAATGAAATAGCAACCTAGAAAGGTGCCATGGCACATGCTTGTAATCCCAGTGACTTAGAAGGCTGAAGCAGGAAGATCACAAGTTTGAGGCCAGAAAAACTGGGCTAAGAGTATGGCTCAGTGGTGGTGCATTTGCCAATCATGTGCAATGACCTGGTTCAACCCCACAGTACTGTAAAAGAAAAAAATACAAAGAAAAGAAATGAAATAGCAACATATGGAATGGGAGAAAATATTTGCAAAGCATATATCCACTAAGGGCTTAATATCCAAAATATGTTTAAAAGTACAACTCAATAGCAGTAAATAAACAAATAAATAACTCAGTTAAAATGCGCAACAGAATCTAAGTAGATTTTTTTCCGAAGAAGGTATGCAAATGAGTAACCAACGTATGAAAAAATGGTCATCACTATTTAGCAAGAAAATCAAAACCACAATGAGATACCATCTCACATTGTTGTTGTTGTTAGGTGCCATTGAGTAGTGTCCGACTCATAGTGACCCTCATAGGGTTTTCAATGGCTTATTTTGGGGGGGATTGCCTCGGGAGTGGATTGCCACATCCTTCTTCCATTTTTGTGGTGCTAGGAATTGAACTGGGGACCTCAAAGACTGCAGAGCAGCACTCTACCAACTGAGCTATATCCCAGCCCCGTAAGACTATTATCCAAAAGATAACAAGCATTGGCAAGGATGTGGATAAAAGGGAACTCTTGTAAAGTATTGGTGAAAATGTAAACTAGTACAGCCATTATTGGACAGTATGGAGGCCTTAAAAAGTAATGAAATCCTGTTATTTGTGACAACACAGATCAGGAACCTGGAGGACATTATGTTAAGTGAAATAAGCAAGGCACAGAAAGACAATATGTGATTTCACATGTGGAATCTAAAGCAGTCCAACTCAAAGAAACAGAATAGAAGGGTGGTTTCCGGGGTTTGGGAGGTGGTAGAAATGGGGAGATACTGGTCAAAAGGTAGAAACTTTATAAGATGAGTACGTTCTGGATACTTAATGTACATCAGGATGAATATAGTTAATTCTTAAAATTTGCTTAGGAAGTAGATCTCAAGTGCTCTCACTACAAAAAAAAAGGTTACTACATGAGATGATAGATAAATTAATTAGTTTGATAGTGGTAATTATTTCAAAATGTGTACATATATTATAACCTCACATTGTATACTTTAAATACACACAGTTTTTATTTATCATTCATACCTCAAAAAACTGAAAAATGGCATCCCCTCTGGTCAGATCTTAGAAGCTAAGTAGGGTCGGGCTTGGTTAGTCCTTGGATGGGAGATTGCCTGGGAATACTGGGTGCTGTAGGCTTGGGAGAAGGACCCAGCAGCCCACTCCCAAAACAATCAGCCATTGAAAACCCTATGAATGGCAGAGAAGCACTGACAATAGTGCCAGGCATGGCATGGTGTCAGGTTGTGTTTTGTCTGTTGTGCATAGTGTCGCCATAAGTTGAACCTAACTCAATGGCACTTAACAATAGCAACAACAGAGAGCAAAGTCATTTTCTTTTACTATGTCACCAAAATACTAACATTCAATCAAAATTCTGTCATTCAAACTGAATGTCGTAATGCATACCTGTAATCCCAATACTCACCAGGCCAAGGCAGAAGGATTATGAGTTCAAGACCAACCTAGGCTACATAGCAACGCCCTGTCTCCAAAAACCAAATAAACAAAAAATTCTATCATTTCTATCACTTAAAATGTATATGTATATGAGGTAGGAAGATATATGAATATATATTATATGTTGTTGTTAGGTCCTGTCAAGTCATGTCTGACTCACCGCATCCATCATAGGGTTCTCAGTAGCTGATTGTTTCAGTAGTAGACTGCCACATCCTTCTCTCATTTTTATGGTCCTGGGATTCAAACCCAGTCCTCATAAAGTGCAGTGCAGCACTTTACCAACTGAGCTACACCCCAGTCCATATATTATATATATAAGATAGATAATATGTATGTAGTATACTACATATCTATCTTAAATATAATATATATATCTTATATATACCATGTATGTATCTTATACATTATATATGCATGTTTGTGTATTTATAATCATTATTGCTAGTCCCAGTGATGGTAGCCAACAGTTCTACCTTGTGTATGCATGTTGCTCTCCCCATCAAGAGATGGAGTCTATTTCCCTTCCTCTTGAATCTAGGCTGATCCTGTGGCTTGTTTTGACATAAAATGTGGCAGAAGAAATACTGTGTCAATATTACTGTGTCAGACCTGCCAAATCTTAAGAGGCCTGATAATATCTAGTTCTTTTCTCCTGGACCCCAGCTGCCATGTCGTAAGGAAGTCTGTGCTTTCTTGCTTGAGAGAAAGAGATCATGTGGGGAGGCCATGGATAAGGAGAAACCACATGGAGAGAGAAGCTATGTGGATTGTAGAGGTGCTTCAGCCAAGCTCTCACTTCAATGTAATTGTAAGAATGGTCCTAAATAATAATATAAGAAGCGGTGGTTATTGTTTTAAGCAACTGAGGTTAATTATATGGCAATACATAACTGATTTCATTATAAAGATCAGTTTGCCATAGATTGTTATTGTTCTTAGGTGCTGTAAAGTTAGATTCAACTTATAGCAACCCTCATAAGGTTTTCAATGGTTGATTGCTTTGGGATCGCTACGGGAGTGGATTGCTACATCTTTTTCCCATTTTTGTGGTGCTGGAGATTGAACCTGGGTCTTCAGAGAGTGCGAAGCAGCACTATACTCACTGAGCTAAAACCCAGCCCGTACCATAGATTTGTTGCTGTTGTTGTTGTTAGGTGCTGTCAAGTTGCATTTTCTTAAATGAGAGTGATCTTGCCCACACTGAGGACACTGGGATATTTGACAGTGTCTGGAGACATTTTTGGTTGTCACAACTGGGAAGGGGAGGGCACAACCCTACTGGTATCCAGTAGGTAGAAGCCAAGGATGATGCTGCTATATATCCTGCAATGCAGAAGACACTCATTTGCAACAAAGATTGTTCTAGCCCAAATCAATAGCATCAAGGTTGAGACACACTGATCTGGTAGAGAGATATGAAAGCTATTGAAGTTGATATACAAGCTGACCTCCTAAGATTCAAAATTAAAAACTAAAAATAACAGTGAATATTCTCATTGCTTCTTGCAGAGGGATGCTAGAGTTCTGATTAAAGTGGTAAGTGTGATTAAAAATGACTGCAGATCAGGTGGGCATGGTGGTGCACATCTGAATTCCCAGTGATCAGGAGGCAGAACAAGAGGAAGCAGGTTTTAGGCCAGAGGCAGCCTGTATAACCTAGCAAGACCCTATCTTAAGATAAATTTTTTTAAAGGGGGTGCTAAGGGTGCAGCTCAGTGGCAGAGCACTTACAAGGTATGCATAAGGCCCCTAGTACCACACACAAACACACACACATAAAAAAAAAAAGACTAGAGATCATCACATTAGGCAAAATAAGCCAGGATCAGGAAGACAAATACCACATTCTTTCTCTCCATGTGGAATCTAGACTTTTAAAAAAATAAAGCTTTAAAGCAGAAAAGAAACTATTTCTAGTTGGGAAAAGGAAGGGCACCAGTGGGAGTGGGGACAGGAGAGAGTAATAGGGGGGTATAAGATCAAAGTACATGATACACATGCATAGGCATGTCACAACGAAACTCATTATTGTTTACAATGAATATATGCAGAAAAAAAGGAATGACTGCCCCTCATAGAGTCACATGGATCATCTGGCTGTCATTCCCATGCTCATTCAGTCTCTGGTTCTAAGCTGCAGAGCCACACATTGCTGGGATTCTGCTTTTCTACCCTCCTTAACTTTCCTTAATTCTGTCCACCTCCCATAGGTTCCTCATACACAAGTGAGGCAGGATGCAAGTCTTCCAGAACTTCACCCTCAGCACAGGAACATACCAATGGCAAAGTCATCTTCCCTGTTTCTCAAGGGAATCAGCCCTGGGAGCTGTGCCTACTCTCAAGGGGATACAACCTCAGGGTGGAAGGGAGAGATGTTTATGTGACACAGTGGGAGGTGGGCAGATTCCATCCCTGAAATGCTCTGGAAGCCACAGAACAAGAGTCAGGAAAGGGTCATGGTGGATCAAAAGTCATAGAGACCCAGATTTTTGACAGATGTCTAATGCTACAGCACTGTGGCTTTGGTGTGTCAAAGACTGAAGAGTATACAGGCCAGCCTCCTGGTTACTTCCAGGCCTGACCAGGGACTATTTGCTTATAGATTAAGGCTAGAGATCCTCTGACCAAGAATAGCAAAGAAGGAGATGTAGAGTCCCCTAGTTTTTCATGCAACATTGTCTATCACCCCCCAGGGCTCTCCTTGGGCTAGGTAACTAAGAGCAG
The DNA here is from genome assembly GCA_007922755.1 of Pedetes capensis. Taxonomy (NCBI): domain Eukaryota; kingdom Metazoa; phylum Chordata; class Mammalia; order Rodentia; family Pedetidae; genus Pedetes; species Pedetes capensis. Next base: position 6,866 of record VMDO01017398.1, on the reverse strand, counting down.
AAGTTGGCTTTGCTGAGTTACATGAAAACTCATGCAATCTTTCTCTTGGGCTTGCCTTCTGCTGGCTGATGAAAAGGAATCCATCCAAGACTTCTGCCACAGGGAGCTGTCTCTGTGTGTGTAGTGAGCAGATGTTTGCTTCTTCTATTGTAGGAAAAAAATACCTAAGCTCTGACAGGGTGCCACATTCCAGTAAAAATAATAGCTTTTCTCAAATTTAAGTAAAATCAACCTTCAAGAACATGGCCATCTTTTTCCTGAGCTATGTATGCTTGCTGGTACATGCTGCAACACCCAACCCCTCCCTCAGTGTAAAATTCTTACTGGACGGACCCCAAGACAGAAGGAGTTTCCTAGATTCATGCTAGTGTTTCACGTAAACATCTACTGGACATTTGGGCAAATAAAATTTGTTGCAATCTTCAATAGACTTTTCTCTTTCCTTTGTACTGTGTCTTCAGACCTAGGAGGTCCTGGTTGCTTGCACATATCAGATGATAGTTGAGCCCATAAAACTCAAGGTAAGCTTCACTGCAGTCATCTTGCTATGTAATGATCTTTTCAAAATAGCTCTTAAAGGCAGGTCCAATGGCACATGCCTTTAGTCCTAGTTACTCTGGAGGCTGAAACAGGAGGGTCACTTGAGCACAGGAGTTGGAGACCAGCCTGGGCAATATCACAAGACTCTATATCAGAAATAACAACAGCAACAACAAAACACCCAAAAGCAAAATAGCTCTTCATCATCAAAATATTCCTACCTCTGACCACTGGATGTGTTATTTACCCACTATTTTCAAAACCCAACCCTCAGTTCAACTGCAAGCATGCCACATTTTTCAGCCAGCCTAGAATAGGCTGGGGTTCAAACACTGCCTCTCTACTAGGTCTGCCCCAGAATCACCAACCTTCTCTATCACTGACTAGTCCACAGACAAGCAGTACAGGTTGCTCAATCATGACGCCAAGTTCTACACTCATGCTAGGCATTACTCAGGGGAGGTCTTGCCACATTGAATGTTTTGATATAAAGGAATCATCTTGTTCCTTAAAGTTCTCGAAGAGAATGATACTGAGGTAGAAACTTGTATTTTCTAAGATATGATTGCACTTAAAAGTTTTCATATGTCTTTAGTTATCAAAACAATATAAGTGGTATGGATTAGAATATTTTGGGGACAAGTTAAGTAATTAGCTAGGATTCTAGAAACCGTTCTTTGGCTAGTTTTTCAGAAAAGAATTAGCTGTTAATTCTCTCTGTGACTTCAAACTACTGAGCCATTTGTTGAAGGTTGTCAGCTGAATGAATGTAAAAAATGTTCCATTTGGAAAGGTCAAGGTTTACTTAGCTCTAGTATAGAATTATCTATTTTTATTTTTCCTAATTCCTGCCGAAGAAGAAAAAGTGACATTCTGTTCATCTTAGTTATATTCAGAGAATGAGTAAGTTAAGAATGCATCCAATGTAGCTGATACCATGCAGAGAATCAGCCAGAACAATGCCTAGAGCACAGTAGGTGCTTGATTATTTGATATTGAAAAGACTTATTTAGTGACATCAAACTTGGTGACAGACATGGCATCAGGACGCCAAGCCCCAGAGTGTGCCGTCTGCTGCTTAGGCACTCTGTTCTCACACGTTAGTTTATTTTTACATGAACACATTTTTTAAAATGTTTTCATCTATAATTTTAATATCCAGCCAACTGTGCATAATGTTTAATGACATCCTATTAACAAAGAAACACTTTTAGAAGAACCACAGAGAAGTAACAACTGCTGCTTTTCTCCCCAGCACCTGATTACAAGGTTTCCTTGCAGGGGAAAATTGGATGACAGCTCTTGTTCATTTTCAGTGTCCACAGACTGAGTTTCATGAGGAAAATGTCTTTCAATGAGATTGATCCTCAAAACAATGACTGGGCTGGCTTTAAGTAAGGTAGAAACAAGCCATCTCTGTGTGTGACATAAACAGATAAATCCTGATTAGTCTTAAGCCATTTCTACTTCTTTACTGCTCATGGCTGGCAAATTCCCATCGGGAGCTTTCCTTTGTCTTAAGCATTGCTCTTCCCAAAGAACCAGTTTACGTTGACCTTGAGATGGAAGAGCTCAAAGTCAGTAAGAAGAATTGTCTTGGAGTAAGGAGGCCATTCTTAAGAAAATATTGGAGGATTGAAAAGTGTGGAGGCCAAGCTGTTTTTCTAACCCGTTATCAATGACATTTGACAAAGTTAAGATTGAAAAATAAAAGCCTCACAGTAAATATGCTTGAGTTTAGTTCCCACCTCTATTGCTTACTGCCTGTGTGAACATATGCAAGTTAATTAATGTTTTTGATCCTGTTTGCACATCTGTAAATGGATGTATGTCTCCACCCTGGCATCCAATTCCATCTGATTTTGGAAGCTAAGCAGGGTTGGGCCTGATAAGTCCTTGGATGGGAGACAGCCTGGAACACCAGATCCTGCAAACTTGGGAGAAGGACCCAGCAGCCAGCTCCCAGAACAATCAGTCATTGAAAACCCAATGAATGGCAGAGAAGCACTGACAATAGTGCCAGGCATGGCACAGTGTCAGGGAGTGTTTTGCTCTGTTGTACATAGGGTTACTATGAGACAAACCTGATTCCATGGCATCTAACAACAACAACAACAATAAATGGATGTATATAATACTACCTGTATTAGTTTCCTAGCATTGCTATAAAAGATTTCTTCAAACATGTTGTTGTTGTTGTTGTTAGTTGCCATCGAATCGGTATTCAACTCATAGCGACCCTCTGTACAACAGAGGAAACACTATTGTCAGTGCTTCTCTGCTGTGCGTAGGGTTTTCAATGGCAGATCGATTTTTGGGAGGGGATTGCCAGGTCCTTCTCCCAATCTTCAAACATAACAGCTTAAAATTGTAGAAATCAAAGGCAAGCACTGAATGATCTCACTCATATGTGGAAGCTACAAAAGTTATCTCTCAGAAATTGAGAGTAGAATGGTGGTTACCAGAGGCCAGAGAGAGGAGAGTGGGGGAGATGGGGAAAGGCTGATCAATGGATACTAAATTACAATTAGGTAGGAGCAAGATCTGGTGTGTTATTGCACAGTAGCGTGACTATAGGCAACAAAAATATACTGTACATTTCAAAAAGCAAGAAGGATTTGGAGTGTTTTTACCACAAAGAAATAATAAATGTTTGAGAAGATACACATGTTAAACCTGATTTGAACATTGTGTACATATACCAAAAGATCACATAATATTTCATAAATATATATAATTATATATTTTTATGTATCAGTTAAAAAGTAAAAAATGAAAAACATTAAAACTACAGAAATTTGCCTCACAGCTCTGGAGACCAGAAATCTGAAATGAAGGTATTGACAGGATTGATTCCTTCTAGAGGCTGTAAAGGAGAATCCATTCCATGCCTCCTTCCTAGCTTCTCATGGTCCTTGACTTTCTTAGCCTGTGACTGCATACCTCCAATATCAGCCTCCATTTTCACATGGCCTTTCTCCTCTGTGTCTCAATCTCTTTCCTTTTGTAAGGATATCAGTCAAGATGAGATCATCATGGATTAGAGTGGGCCCTAAATCCAATGACTGATATCCTTTTAAGAGGAAAGAGATTTGAGACACAGAGGAGAAAGCCCATGTGAAGATGGAGGCAAGGATTGGAGGTATACAAAGACTTTTTGCCAAATAATATCATGTTCACTGGCACTGAGTGTTAGGATTTGGACTATCATTGGGGAGGGGACACTATTCAACATACTATACTACTATGTATGATTATCACAAATAGTGAGTTAATATACTAAAGGCTTTAACATTGTCTGGGGATAGTACAAACTCAATAAAAAGCCAGGCAAGGTAACACAAGCCTGTAATCTCAGCAACTCAGGAAGCAGAGGCAAAAGGATTGCAAGTTCGAGGCCAGAGGCAGCCTGCATAACTTGTTGAGACTCTGATTCAAAATAAAAAATAAAAAATGGGTTGGGGGTGCAGCCCAGTGATAAAGCACTTATAAGCCTATGTGAAGGTGCTGGGTTCAACTTCCAAGAATTGCAAAAAAAAAAAAAAACAAATCTCGAGATTACTATGATTACAAATATGCATTCTTTACTTACAAGCTCGACTCATTCTACAGCAAAAATACAGCTATTTTGCTTTTAGTGTTTTCATGCCAATATCTTGATGTCTATTCTTGTAGTATGTTTTAGATGTGTATTTGTTGACCTTGTACATGGTTCTAAAATGTTTTAGAAATATTGTCAATACTATAATATTTACAAATATCGTTAACTCTAATGTCTGTTAAGTGCAATTGCAGTAATAAGGTAAAAAATGATAGCAGAGACTTGTAAGATCAATGTTGTTGCTGTTGTTAGGTGCTGTCAAGTCAGGCCTGACTTATAGAGACCTTGTGTAGAACAGAATGAAACACTACCAGACACTGTGTCATGCACACAATTGTTTTTATGTTTAAATTTATTGCTGCAGTTACTGTGTCAATCCATTTACCTGAGGGTCATCCTTCTTACCACTGACTTGCCACACTCCAAAACATGATGTCCTTCTCTAGGGATTTGTCCCTTCTGACAACATGTCCAAAATATGTTAAGATGAAATCTAGTCATCCTTGCTTCCAAGGAGCATTCTGGTTGCACTTCTTCTAGGATGGATCTGTTGGTTCTTTTGGCAGTCCACAGTATATTCAATAATTGTCTCCATCACCATAATTCAAAAGCATCCATTCTTCTGTCCTGTCTCCCTTATTTATGGTCCAGCTTTCATAAGCATATGATACAACTGAAAATACCATGGCGTGAGTCAGGCACACCTTTGTCTTCAGTGTGAGATCTTTATATTTCAACACTTTAAAGAGGTCTTTTGCAATACCTTTTCCCAATGTAATGCACCTTTTAATTTCTTGATTGTTGCTTTCCATGGGTGTTGATTGTACAACCAAATACAGCAAAATCTTGAACAACCTCAATCTTTTCTCCATTTATCTTCAAGTCGCTTACTGACCTCTTTGTAAAGGTTTTTGTTTTCTTGATGTTGAGGCACAATCCTTACTGAAGGCTGTGTTCTTTGATCTTCATCAGTAATTTTTTCAGATCCTTTCACTTTCAGCAAGCAAAGATTATTAGGAATACTAAAATAGAGATATATACAAATAAAAGATGAAACTTCTGATCTTGCAAAGTGGTTTAGATTTATCTCTCTACTTCTCCTTGCTAGATACAACTGTAAATTCTGACATTCACTCAAGAGACAGCCAAAGAAAATTTCTGAAAGGTGAGAGACCAGAGGAACACCAGAGTGCCTGTGCATCTTATGAACCACCATCCAACAGAAGGCTAAGAAGGATGGTCAGAGCTTGAATTTCCTAACTTCCAACCCATTGAGAGAAAGAGCAGCTCATATAATCTCATTCTCACTCTAAATGGAACAGTCCTACCAATAACATGATGTACAAAAAGCAGAACCAGCAAGAAGAGTCAATCAAAAATCTCACTGACAGTAAGCAACCACCCTGACATTATGGCAAAAAGGACAATAAGAGTTCCATCCTTACTATTTGATACTCAGTTCATGCACACAGAGATACCACATAGCTACTGGACACTGACAAATGAAATCACAACACAAGTATAAGCTGGGGAAGGATTTCCACTTTCTACTGGGCTTGGGGCTTCTCTCCACCACTAACAAACATCATATGTGTTGTGGAGGGCAGGGGAGATTTGACAAGTGGGACTGTGCCATAATAAGTGTGTGGCCTGGCAAGTACTCTGCATCCTCCATAGGTGAGGGTAAGGGAGACTGCCACAAGATGCACCCAGCCTGCAAAGACTATTTCTCCTTGCCAGCCCAAGAATCTGATTGCCTCTACTCAGAAACACTCAGAGTAATTCCCCCAAGCACCCAACTAAGGAGGCACTCTCTATCCTCCACAGACAAGCAGGAGCCTGATACAACAAACACAAGAAAATATCCTTCATCAGAGAAGGAGAGAGACTCCTTTTTCTCACTTATAGGCTTTATGAAAATTTCTTCAGCACCCTTAAAATGCTATAAGGGATTATTGGGCACCCCAGTGGGATGAGATAAAACAAGTAGGCAAAAACTGTCCCATAAAGGTTCTGAAAATCATTTTGTCATTGAACTACACCGCAAAAAGTAGGCCAGGACATGTATGCTAAATCTAAAAAAGTGGACTGCTTAGTAGAATTAAAAAGCTAAATGGGCTGGGCACCATGGTGTGTGCCAGTAATTTCAGAAACTTGGCAAGTCAGGGCAGGAGGATCATGAATTGAAGGCCAGAGGCTGGCTGCACAGCTCAGTGAGACCCTGTCTCAAAATAAAACAATAGAAAAGAGGCTGAGGGTGTGACTTAGTGGTAGAGCACTTGCCTAGCATGGGCAAGGCCCTGGGTTCAGCCTTCCAGTATTATTTACTATTTTTTTAAATACAAAATAGGTCCCAGACCCCAAATACCCAGGATACAATTAAAAACCAGCAAAATCACAGCTTGAATGATAAAAAAGACATTTAGTTCATGCCAATACAGGGATGAAGCAGATGTTCAAATTATCTACAAGAGTTTCAAAGCAATCATTATACAAATAACTTAATAAGCAATAATCAATTATGTTTAAAAGTAAAAATAATTAAAAATCTTATTAAAGAAACAAATTATAAAAAGAACTAAATGAAAATTAATAACCTAAAATTATAATAAGAGTAATAAAAATTCATTGGATGAACTCAGTAGTAGAGAAAAATGATTTTCAAGGACCTAATGGACAGTAACAATGTTCAACATTGATCAGAGTCCCAGAGTGAGAGGATTAG
>VMDO01017397.1:0-44995 GCA_007922755.1 Pedetes capensis | reverse complement strand
TATGAGCCCTTTTAACAAGAAGGTAGTCAGGAAGATGTGTTCACATCACGCTTTCTCCCAGAGTTATTGGGAGAAAATTATTGTAATTAATACAAGCAATATCACAAATACCAAATGGCATGGTTCTAACTAAAACTGTAAGTACAGACTTTCTCACCAATAATTAAAGGCATAGCAAAGTAAAATAAGAAACTGTGTGAATAAAATAAAAGGTAAAGCTTTTAGCATGAAATTATGTAGTTATTTAATTCACTACATTTCACAAAATACCCAAAGTTAGAATTATTTGTCATTTGCTGAAATATTTTTCCATCAAAATACAGATATTTGTTTCCACTCTTATTAAAGGTTGTTAGTTGTTGTTGTTAGGTGCTGTCGAGTCAGTATCCGACTCACAGCGACCCTCATAGGGTTTTCAATGGCTGACAGTTTCGGGATTGCCTTGGGAGTGGATTGCCAGGCCCTTCTCCCATTTTTGGGGTGCTGGGAATCGAACTTGGGACCTCAGAGACTGCAGCGCAGCACTCTACCAACTGAGCTAAATCCCAGCTCCTCTTATTAAAGGAGTCTTTCCAATTAAGAGGTCCCATCAGAGGTCTACATGAGTGGAAATAAATCAGATTTAAACATCTGTCATCTAAAAATGTTCCTGTGGTATATCTTGTGACAAAATCTCCCAGATAAGTAATAAATGCATCTTTTGAGAAGGTAGATAATATCACTAACTGATCAGCTCGTTAACATGCATATAACAGTCTGCTGACCATTGAATCCAAGAGTATTCAAATACCTTATTATTTGATATTTGAGAGATATTAGATACTGTCATGCTGCAAATTGCCAATCAGAAATTTTGCCTCACTGTTTTGCAATAAACTGCCTAAATCAGAAGGATTTTTTTGTTATTCTACATTTTCTTTGAATATATTAAATGAAATACATATCAAAGAGTAAATAATTGCTTCAATAAAATAAAAGCAAAAACATGTTCAAGCTTGAGGGTATGATTTTCTCTCTGCACTTAATTCTCTTTGGTAGGCAGAATTTGTGTGATTTTTTCCAAAAACTGTCCAAATCAAGAAAAAATCCAAATATAGTTTAAAGAACTGAAATATGTGTATACTGATAAGCAAGCAGAAAGTGAGTAATGATGAAGGTATGACAATATTAGTGTAATCTATAATTTACCAGTGTCTAAGTGCCAGACACTGTGTAAAAGCACTCTATATAGATTTACTCTTCATCATAGACCTAAGAAGTAGATTTTGTTGCCTTTGTCTTGTATAGTAGGAAACTGAAGCTTAATAAAGCTCAAAGGCTTGCTTAGGTTCATATAGCTAAGAAATGTTGACATCAAGACTCAGACCCAACCAGCTTGAGTCTAAAGTCCATGCTCTTTAAAAATATGGAACTGTTAAGGGTGATTTTAAATCAGATGTCTCTGAAACACAAATTCAAACTTGATCTTTCTTATAAATGCTTTCAGAAATGCATAAGACAACTATTTATTGGCTACATGCTCTTAGCTACTCTTTTGTAGGTACTGGGTATAAATCAATAACTATAGCTCCTTTTTAAAAATTTAAACACCTAATTCAAGTCACAGAAGCTTTGTTTCTTATGAATACTTTCCATGTAGGAAAAGATATTGTTAAATTTTATTTTTTAAAATAATGCTCCACAGTATTAGCCATACTAAGCATGTATGCACAACAGCATGATGGTGTTGTAACCTTGCACTGGCGCCACAATTAACATTTTATAGGCGAAGGAAAATATATCCATTTAAAATGAGATTCACAGCATTCTGATCAAGTAGCAGAAATAAATTTTAAAAAGAGAAAGTATAATAAATGTCATTTTGTGAAGTTGAGTAGAACTTTCCCATTTTTTTTTTCAGTTTCACTTTTTAATCCTGAAGGCATTACTTCAGTGTGTATACATTTATGCTAATCATATACCACAGCCACGGGTTCTTCTATCAATATGAAATGTTTTGTACTTGCTGTTTTTGTGCATCTTGTATTGTTATGTGCAATATACAAAATAATGTGTCTAACTATGCCATTTATGCTTTTGAAAGAAAAAGCAAATTACTTACTGAAGAGAATGGCATTTGCATGCATGTGTGTCAGCTTTCAAGCCATTTCCTTCTACAAAATATTGCTTTCTACACTTAGAAAATGCATCCATCCATCAGTTACAAACCATTTCAAAGCACTTTATGAATCTACAGAGCAAAATGTACTTATCTTACATTGGCAGTGTCCCAGCTGTTATAAAATTGCTATTGTCCTAATACTTACAAGGCAATTTTAGCATCAGTTAATAATTTTACAGGATAGATAACTTCTAAAGCATTATAAAATGACAGACATTAAACAATAGCAACTTAGCATTTTTTGAAACAGTTCATGACAGCTTAAAAACTAAAGTGATTTTAATGTATAGTCTGTGTAGTTTTAGTTTCTCATTGACAATTCCTTTAGAAGATAAAAATGTGAAAATCCTTTTAAATAGTGGGTAAAAGAATAAAACAAATTTATCTTTACAGATATTCAGTAAAAATCTCAATTAGGAATAATGTCTCAAATCTTCCTGTACAGATAGTCAGTGACAAGAATTTGAATTTATTTAGGCAGAAAAAAATGATGGTATCATTTAATGGTAGGGTACTACAAAATAAAAAGGCATATCTATTCATTAAAGCTAATACAAAATGAAAAATACAACGAATAGCATTTTATATAAATCAGTATGCATTATTTCTTCCTAAACAGTGTTTTCTATCAATCTTAGTTTAAAAGCCACAGTTAAAGGGGAAGTCTGGGTAAATGTAACACATGTGTTCTTTCTGACTCCCTTTGTTTAAGTTGTTGGAATAGCCATGCAACTCATTTTTGGCTGGATATTTTACCACGCACCTTCTATAGCTAATGCTTTATTGGTACACAAAGAGAAATAGCTTTAAAGAATTAAATTAATTGGTGGTTTGATGCTATATACGTGTAATCTATTTCAGGAAAAAATTCTTTGATAGGAGCCAATGTACATCTGTGGCTATTTTCACAAATGGACTTACTAAATAAAACCAATTATTCTATGAATGTTCACAAAGATCAAGCAATCAACCACATTATCAAACTATACCCCCAATTCCTTTACTGCACAATTACCATCTTCTCTATCACTGAGCACATTGATGTTGTATGGCTTCACTGTATATCATGCTACTTCAGAAATCAAGAAGTTGAATTTTAAAATGATGTAAATTGTGTTCACCCGTTTAATGCTCTATAGAATGTTAGTTGTCTATTTTAATATTGACATCTCAAAAGTATAATATTCTCTGGGAGAAGTTTGCATAATTTCAACTCATTCATTGTACCAATATAGCAAAAGTTTAATTCAAAAAGTCATAAGAACTTTTACTGTATGCAGTACATGCCCTTTATTAAATAATTGCATGTGATATGACATACATATCTTTATTTTTCTCCCACTAGGAGAAAGACATGCAACACAATAAATCAGATTGCTTGACATTCTATAGTGCCAGCTTCATGAAGGCAAAGGTCAGATGACTCACAGATTGCTCCACTGCCATTATCACACACAAAGCTTGGAGCATAGTACATGCACCACAGATGTTTGGCAACTGACTGATGTTTGAACTACTCTGATACAAATAAAATAAAATAATTCTGTATTAGGTGTTTTTATTTATATTTTAAATTTCCAGTTTTTTTCACTGAACAGTATATAGGGAGAATAGTTCTCATAAAGAACTCATGTGACTCTGACTTTGAGAGTCAAACAGCTACATCTTGCCAAAAATTAATTGAAAAACATAAAATGTTATATTAAAAAACTATTCCATCATAAACTTCCATTTCATTTACAAACTTCAACATATCTTTATTTTAATGTTTTGTGTTAATATGAAACAGACATGTCTCTAACAACAATATGAATAATACGGTTAATATTAAACTTTTTCTTTATGCCTTCTTAGGTCATCAAACTAATAATAACCTACTTAAATTATTAAATAGCTATTTACTCTTGGCTTTGTTAACATGTTTATTGTTGAGTAGTATAAAATATTACAAGTTATGTATAATACAACTGAATTTTTTTAAACAAACAAATAATTATTGGTACTAAGAGACTAACATCTTAATTAAATTTTAGAATGTCATAAAATTCAAGCATTTGTAAGTTTCATTTGCAAAACACAAGTCCATCTCTCATTAGTAAGAATGAACTTAATGACAGTAGTGATTAATTCCTACCAATTAAAACAGTGAAGAACTTACTTATTCGAAAGATGTATGGATATTAGCAATCCCCAGTTCTCACAAAGAAACAGCTACAGATTTTCCATCATCCTGTATTGGAAGACATTAAGAATTTCAAACTCTTCAGCCTGTGATCCTGATTGTGTTCATAATATCTTTTTCTCAAATAGGCTTTGAATAGACTTCTACATTTCTCCTCTCACCATTACATATTTTCAGGCTCCATCACTAACTAAATGAGAAGACCCATTCTAGCCCTGCTCTCAAAAGGAAAGGAGATCAGACATTTGTTTTTCAGAGAAATGGATCTGAATTTATATTGTCAAACTAAAGGCAACACATGGATATAAGACTATCCCAATCTCCTATCATCTACTCTAACTTTTAGGCATATGACCTAAACTTTCAATGAGTATTTATTATGTCATCGAATACCTACATGTAAAAACTTGCTAACTTAGTTTTCTTTGTTGATTTTCTCATACACATCTCCATTGCATGAATTATTAATGCAAACAACATTATAATTAGAAGTTGTTAGTACTATTCAGATACACATCAATGGATTTTAGGGAGGAAACCCTGAAGAGCCAAATATGTCAATTTAAGGAAGATATTACCATGGTGCCATCCATTTTTTAAACATAACTATAGATACTATACTACTTCCAAGAAATTGATCTATAATTAACTTATGGAGAATTTCCCCCAAGGATTATCTATTCCTTAGATTGATATAGTCTAGTGCAGGCTGACCCAAATCTGAGGAGGATGCAGTATATTTTGAATTCTGGGATATCTTATGTACTAAGGTCAACATAAAACTGGATGTGGAAATTATCAAATGATATCATTAATATCACTTGCAAGCAAAATTTTCCTAAAGATAACTCAAAAGCAACTGCAGCAGTATGTCGACAGTGAACTGCTGGAAAATCAAGCTGGACTCAAAAGAAGGCATGGAACTGAGGACATCATTGCTGATGTCAGATGGATATCAGCTGAAAGCAGAGAATACCAAAAAGACATCTATATTTTACTGAATATACAAAGGCATTTGACTGTATGGGTCACAATGAATTATGGATAATATTGTGAAGAATGTGAATATCAAAGCACTAATTTGTGCTCATGTGGAATCTGTACATGGACCAAGAGGCAATAATTCGAACAGAACAAGAAAACACTGCCTGGTTTAAAGTCAAGAAAGGTGTGCATCAGGGCTGTATCTTTTCACTGTACCTTTTCAATCTCTATGCTGAGCAAATAATCTGAGAAGCTGGACTTTATGAAGAAGAATATGGTATCAAGATTGGGGAAAGTTTCATTAGCAACCTGTATTATGCAGATGACACAACTATGCTTGCTGAAAGTGAAGAGGTTTTGAAATATTTACTGATGAAGATCAAAGAACACAGCATTCAGTATAGATTGTGCCTCAACATTAACAAAACAAAAAATCCTTGCAATTCGGTCAGTAAGCAACTTCATGGTAAATGGAGAAATGATTGAGATTGTCCAAGATTTTGCTTTACTTGGTTCTACAATCAACACCCACAGAAGCAGCAATCAAGAAACCAAAAGATGAATTAGGAAAAGCTTTTGCAAAATACCTCTTTAAAGTGTTAAAAAGTAAAGATATCACATTGAAGACAAAGGTGTGCCTGACCCATGCCATGGTATTTTCAGTCACATCCTATGGTTGTGAAAGCTATACATTGAATAAGTGAGACAAGACAGAGATTGATGCTTTTGAATTATGGTGCTAGAGATGAATACTGAATATTCCATGGACTTCCAAAAGAGCCAACATATCTGTCCTAGAAGTGCAACCAAAGTGTTCCTTGGAAGCAAGGATGGGTAGACTGCATCTGACATATTTTGGAAATGATGTCAGGAGAGACCTGGAGAAGGACATCATGTTTCAGAGAGTGGCAGTGAAGAGAGAGAGTCAATGAAGAAAAGGAAGACCCTCAAATAGATTAATTGATGCAATTGCTGGAACAGTGGGCTTAAACAGAGAAAAGATTGTTTGCATGGCAGTGTTAGAGAGTTTTTCATTCTGTTGTACATAGGTTCACTAAGATATAGACTCTGACTTGATGGTACCTAACAAAAACAAGAACTGTTCAGTTCCATTGCCCATTTACTTACTGGATTATGTATTAACTTGGTGTTTAATTTCTTTAGTTCTTGTTATTATAGAAATAAATATTCCCTCAGATGTGAAGGATGCAAAGTTTTTCTCCCATTCTCTGAGCTCTCCTTTCACTCTATTAATTGTATCTTTTGCTGTACTGATGCTTTTTATTTTTATGCAATCCCATTTTCAACTCTTGGTGCATTTTCTGGACAACTGGAGTCTTGCTATGGAGGTACCTGCCTATGCCTACATGTTGGGGTGTTTTCCCTTCTTTTCTTCTAGTACTTTTAAGATTTCTGGTTTCATCTTGAGGCTCCTGATCCATTTTGAGCTGATTATTCCACAGATTGAGAAATTTGAATCTACTTTCATTCTTCTACATATGGATATCCAATTTTCCCAGCACCATTTTTGGAAAGGGATATCTGTTCTGCAACATACACCTTTGGTCCCTTTGTCAAAGATCATTTGGCTGTAGTTGTGTGAGTTTATCTCTGGGTCTTCTATCTCGTTCTGTTGAACTTCATGCTTGTTTTTGTGCAGCATTTTTTTTTTTGCCAGTATAGTCTTGTAATATAGTTTGAAGTCAGATATTGTGATGCTTCTGGCACTGTTTTTGCTACTTAAGATTGTTTTGCCTATACTTGGTCTTTTGTGCTTCCATACCAATTTTAGGATTTTTTTTCTATCTCTGTGAAGTATGTTGTTGAAATTCCTATAAGGATTGATTGAATCTGTAGATTGCCTTGGTAGTGCAGCCATTTTTGTAATATCAATTTTTCAGAACCATGAGCAAAGGAGGTCCTTCCATCATATTTTAGTATCTTGTGCAATTTCTTTCTGTAGTATTTTGATGTTTGCATCGTAGAAGTTTTTAGGATCATTGGTTAGACTGACTCTTAAATATTTAAGGTTTTTTGATGGGCTACTATAGAAACTATGAATGGGCTTGTGTTGCTTTTTTTCTCTTCCTGTTTGCTATTGGTGTAAAGGAGTGCTACTTGTTTTTAAGTGTCAATTTTGTATCCTGCTACTTTTCTGAAGAAAATAATTAGCTCTAAGAGTTTTCTAGTGGGATTTTTAGGGTTCATTTGGTATAAGATCATGTTGTCTGTGAACAGGGAGTCATTTTTATTTGAGTCATTTTTATTGCTTTCTCTTGCTTTATTACTCTGGCTATAACTTCAATTAAAACATTAAATAAGAGGGGTGACATTGGACATCTTTATCTTCCTAATCTTAGAGGGAATGTTTTCTCTTCTTCCCCATTTTTTATGATGTTGGCTATAGGTTTGTCATAGATGGCCTTTATGATGTTGAGATATGTTCCTTCTTGATGTTGTTGTCAGGTGCCATCAAGTCGTGTCTGACTCATAGCGACCCTCATAGGGTTTTCAATGGCAGATTGTTTGGGGGTTGCCTTGGGAGTGGGTTGCCATGTCCTTCTCCTATTTTTGCAGTGCTGGGAATCAAACTCAGGACCTCAGAGACTGCAGAGCAGTGTTCTACCAACTGAGCTAAATCCCAGCCCCCATGTTCCTTCTATACTCACCATTTTCAAAACCTTTATCATAAAGTGATGTTAAATTTTGAGGAAAGCTTTTTTTAGTGTCAATTTATATGATCATGTGATTTATGTGTGTAAGTATCTTGATATGTTGAATTATATTGATTTGTGCATGTTGAACCAGGCTTGCCCTATTTTATGTGTAGCTGTATTTGGTTTGCAAGAACTTCATTGAGGATTTTTGCATCAATGTGCCTCAGGGAATTTGGTCTATAGTTCTCTTTTTTTGTAGTGTCCTTTTAAGATTTTATATATACCATATATTCTCAAATCTAATCTGTAAATTTTCAACAGTATTGGAGACCAAAAAAATCAGATGTGGGTTACAATAGCATGCAGTTGTATTTATGATTGACAACTGTTCTAGGGAAAAATTACAGAATTGCTGTAGATGTCATAAAAGCAATACAACATAATAGTGCACACTAGAGTCAAGTATATATAGTATATGTGCACATATAGTATATAATTTATATATATATATATATATATATATATATATATATATATATATATATATCACAACTGCATCTATTTACCCCCAAATTAAAGAGAATATATTGTTTTAAAAAATCAATCTGCTCAAAACTATCTGTAAAATCAACTGACACCTTCAAGATAGGGTATTCTTTTTTTCTAATGAATTACATCAGTTTACTATTTTTGTTTAGTGTGAAAACAAAATTTTCAACAAGATTGAAAAAAGTAATCTTGTAAAAGGATATGATTCCATTCTCCACATGCCAACCACGCAAAAATCATAATTGAAAAGGTATATTTAAATAAACAGAATATTAAATCATGACATTTTCAAGGTAAACAACATTTTCATAATTCATTTTCCTACACTTACCAAAATGCCTACACTTTTCATTATAAGAGTTTGATTTCTCAACAATTTCTACTATTGTGTAAGTTATATTCCACTATTAAATTTTAAAATATTGTACTCCATCATCCTCACTCACCTGTTGGGGTTTTAGCTCTAGCCCAGCTAGAATTAGAGCCAAACCTACAACATAACAAGTTGGCCAGTGGCATAAATGAAGGACTTTGGGAGACCTTCAGATGGTAAAACAGGGTAGGTAAGGTTTATTGGGTGCTCCCCTGATGGGGTGCACGGAGCAAGCAGCCCCTATAGAGCAGAGCTCTATACCCTTTAAGTGCTGGCTCTAAGCCTGCAGCATTCCATGAGTGCTGGGACAGCTCAGCCTTAAAGGCACAGCCACAGCTACTGGTGTTCCATGGAAGTCAGTTGGTCTTGCCTCTTGCAGCTCGCCTTCTCTACCTCCCTCCTTCCCAAGGATGGGAGGAATTGGGAGGCTCTTCATGGCTTGCTTGAATCCTTCGGCTCTTTGGGGACCCTGGTCTTGATCCTGCCGGCTTGCTTGCAGATCTCACTGGAGTAGGGAGCACTGGTCCAGGTGATGGGGGTCAGGTGACAGTTGAGGAACGATCAGAAAGGTGTGGGTAAAGAGGGTCCAGGAGCCCTACTTTTATAGGATCCCCGAGGGGTCACATGTTGGGATTCAGCCAATCAGAGCACACACCTGACAGGTACAGCAGGTAAACAGACATACCTGCCAGGTGGGGACAGTTATTACCTGAAAATGCTAAGGGGAGCCAATCAAATTTAGGGTGGTTAGGGCAGGTCAAACTGGCCAGACACCATCTTTGCTCACTCGATGGGAAGGGCTGGTGTGAGTGATTGAGATGAGCTCTGGGGTCAACTAGGGGTCAGCCCCTCAGGTTGTCATGAGGGACCCTAGTTGTGAAATATAATTTTTAAAAATCCCCAACACTCACCCTTAGATTCTCCTTTAGTTTTAAATAAAAAAGTCTTTAAATTGCTCAAATTTCAAATGAAAGATGAGATTCTTATGACAGAAATCATGTTTTATCCAAGAGCGTCTAGATAACTGAAAATTCAGATCATGAATAGTGCTTTCAGTGAGAAAGCTTCAACTTACATTTTTGGTCATCTTCCATTAAAAGGTCTTAGGTTTCTTTGTAATGTTTATGATGTTTTTGTGCTTTTATTTATTTATTTATTTATTTACTTACTTACTTACTGGGGGGTTGAACCCTGGGCCTTGCTCTTGCATGTTTTGCAAGTGCTGGACCACTAAGCTGCACCCCTAGCCCATTTTGTTTTTAGTTTTTGAGACAGGGTCTACCTAATTACACAGACTGCCTCTGGTCTCCAACATGTGATCCTCCTCCCTCTGCCTCCCAAGTCATTGGGATTACAAATGTGTGTCACCATACCTGGTTAATATTTATGATTCTTAAGTAGAGAATATGTACGATAATTTTGCATAGCTAGGCTAGGATATTTTATACTACTGAAAAGGCAAAGTTGCAAACATAGGGTTGCTAATTGACAAATCTTTTTTCATAGTATTGGAAAATATTTCAAAAACAAGCAAGGAGAATCATGGACCTTGTTATTCATAGATTACTTCCCCTACCCTTCTTTAATACTGTATTCAAAATGATTTGTGATTAATATACTTCAATCACAAAACATGCACAGTTAGTTGGCATTTATTACATGTTACAGGGATACAAATGATCTATAAGATATCGACCTCACTCTCAATGTGACCAAGAATATAAACTACTGGGAACAAATTTGATAGGATAATCAGGTATTAGAATATATAGAGAAATTCATAAGTGTGCTAGGGATAAAGTTTTAAATACTTCACCATGGAGCATGAGAGGAATTTGTATATGAATTTCTTTCTATGTGAACAATTCTGATAATGTATGCCAATGAAGGTTAGAGTAATGTCACTTAACGAAAGAGGAAGACACAAACAGCATTGATTCCTTGTTGTGTTGTTGTTAGCTGCTGTTGAGTCGGTATCTGACTCATAGCGACCCTCATAGGGTTTTCAATGGCTGACTGTTTCAGGATTGCCTTGGGAGTGGATTGCCAGGTCCTTCTCCCATTTTTGTGGTGCTGGGAATTGAACTCGGGACTGCAGAAACTGCAGCACAGTGCTCTACCAACTGGGCTAAATCCCAGACAATTAATTCCTTAGAGGTGGAGAAATGGAACCCCTTGCCTCCCTAGGGGGACAAGCCAAGAAGAAAAGACAAAACAAAAAGAAATATCAATCATGAGTATCCTTTCTTAACATTCTCTCCTTCCCAAGGAGAGGGGAATAGGAATCGTGCATAATAGTGTGTGTATGCTTGTGTGGGCACATGTATGTGCATCTATGTGGAATCACATAGTGACCAGAACACTAGTTTGTCTAAAATCATTAATGACTTTAATTGCCCTAATATTGCTTTTGAAGTAACAGGAACTGAGTAACCTTGATACACATTTCTGAAAGAATTCTCTCAAAATCCTTGGCTTGTTGTAGATGAGGCAAAATTATTAAAGACCAACTTTTGCCAAAATTTTTAAACTTTTTTTCCCTCCTTTTTTTCAGGTCTAGCTATCAAACCTAGGGCCTTAGTGCATGCTATGCAAGCACTCTACCAACTGAGATAAAACCGCAGCCCTAAATTCTTTTGTAAGAATAAATTTATTTCCAAAGTGGTTGGACTAATTTACAGCTCCACCAGCTGTGTAAGAGAGTTCCCTTTCTCCACAACCTCACCAGCATTTGTTGTTATTTGTTTTATTGATCTCGGCCATTCTTACTGGAGTAAGGTGGAATCCCAGTGTTGTTTTGATTTACATTTCCCTAATGGCTAGGGATTTGCTGTTGTTAGGTGCCGTCGAGTCAGCATCTGACTCATAGCGACCCTCATAGGGTTTTCAATGGCTGAGTGCTTCGGGATTTCCTTGGGAGTGGATTGCCAGGTCCTTTTCCCATTTTTGTGGTGCTGGGAATTGAACTTGGGCCCTCAGAGACTGCAGTGCAGCGCTCCACCCACTGAGCTAAATCCCAGCCCCAATGGCTAGGGATAGTGAGCATTTTTTCATGTGTTCCCTGGCTTTATGGGCCTCTTCATTTGAAAATTATCAGTTCAGTTTCTTTGCCCATTTGTGTATTGGGTTATTTGTTTTCTTGGGTATTGTTTTCTTGAGTTCTTTATAAATTCTGGAAATTAGTCCTCTGTCCTATATGTAGGATGTGAAGATTTTTTCCCATTCAGTGGGGATTTCCTTGATTCTGTTGATTGTTCCCTTTGCTGTACAGAAGTTTTTAATTTCATGTAATCCCATTTATCTATTCTTGTTGCAATTTCTTGAGCAATTGGAGTCCTATTAAGGAAATACTTTCCTATGCCTATATGTTGGAGCATATTTCCTATCCTATCTTCTATTAATTTTAAAGTTTCAGGTTTTATGTTGAGCTCTTTTATCCACTTTGAATTAACTCTCATGCATATTGAGAGATGTGGGTCAGTTTTCATTTTTCTGCAAGTAGATATCCATGTTTCCCAGCACCATTTTTTGAAAAGGCTATCCTTTTTCCAATTTGCTTGGCTTGCTTCTTTGTGAAAATCAAGTGGCTATAAGTATGTTGAGGTATTTCTGGACCTTCTACTCTGTTCCACTGGTCCTCATACCTATTTTTGTGCCAGTACAAAGCTGTTTTTGCTACCACTGCCCTGTAGTACAGATTAAAGTCAGGGATTGTGATTCTACCTGCACTAGTTTTGCAGCTTAAGAGTGTTTTGGCTATATGTTGTCTTTTGTGATTCCATATGATCTTTTGGATTGTTTTCTCTATTTCTGTAAAGTCTGTCACTGGAATTTTGATGGAGGCTGCATTAAATCTATAGAGTGCTTTTGGTAGGATTGCCATTTTTACTATATTGATTCTCCCTATCCAGGAGCATGGAAGGTCCTTCCATTTTTTTGTGTCCTCTGTGATTTCTTTCTTTCATGCTTTGAAATTTTCCTTGTAGAGGTCTTGGTTAGAAATGTTTCCAAGGTATTTAATTTTCTGGTGGGCTATCATGAAAGGGATTGTAGCTGTAATTTCCTTCTCTTCCTGCTTATAGTTCTTTTAAAGGAAAGCTATTGATATTTTTGTGTTAATTTTATATCCTGCCAATTTGCTGAAGGAGTTGATTAGATCTAAACATTTTCTGGATGAGGTTTTTGAGTCCTTTAGGTAAAGTATCATGTCATCTGCAAATATGGATAGTTTGACCTCTTCATTGCCAATTTGTATCCCTTTGATTTCTTTCTCTAGTCTGATTGCCCTGGCGAGGACTTCAATCACTATGTTAAATAGAATAGGAGAGTGTGGACATCCTTGTCTTTTTCCAGATATTACAGGAAGTGGTTTCAGTTTTTCTCCATTTAATATAATGTTGGCTGTAGGTCTGTCATAGATGGCTTTTATGATATTAAGGTATTTGCCTATTATGCCTATCTTCTCCAGGATTTTTATCATGGAATGGTGTTACAGTTTGTCATAGGCCTTTTCAGCATCAATTGAGATGATCATGTGATTTTTGTTTGCCAGTCTCTTGATGTGTTGGGCTATGAATTGATTTCCATATGCTGAGCCAGCCTTGCATCTGTGGAATAAATCCCCTGGTCAGGGTGAATAATCTTTTTATTACACTGCTGGATTTTTTTTGCCAGGATTTTGTTAAGGATATTTGCATCTATGTTAATAAAGGAAATGGGTCTATATTTCTCTATCTTAGATGTATCCTTTTCTGGTTTAGGTACCAGGGTGATGGTAGCTTCGTAGAATGAGTTTGGGAGTGTTCCCTTCTTTTCTACTTTTTGGAATAATTTGAGGAAGACAGATATTTAGTTTTCTTTGAAAGTTTGGTAAAATTCTGCTGTGAACCCACCAGGGCAGGGACTCTTCTTTGTTGGGAGACTTTTTATTGCCTTTTCTATTTCGGCATATGTAATGGGCTTGTTAAGTCACTTATGTCTTCTGGGGTTAATTTTTTAAAGTCAAATGTGTCAGTAAAATCATCCATTCTTCTGTATTTTAGTATTTTGCGGAGTACAATCTCTTAATCTCCAATGATTTTCTATATTCCATTGTAGTTTTTAGTTATGGTCCCATTTTTATTTCTAATTTTTACTATGTTGGGTTTTTCCTCTTTCTTTTTGATTAGATTGGCCAGCGGAGTGTCTATTTCATTAATCTTTTCAAAGAACCAGCTCTTAATCTCATTAATTTTCTGAATTATCTTTTTAGATTTTAATTGGGATACTTCTCCCTTTATTTGGCAATTTCTTTCTCAATCCTCCTTTTAGAATTCATTTGTTGTTGACCTTCTAGAGTCTTAAGGTGTGCCATTATGTCATTTATTTGGCTCTTCTCTACTTTATTGATGAAGGCACTTAATGCTATAAACTTCCATCTTAAAACTGCCTTTGCTCTATTCCTTATGTTTTGGTAGGATGTGTTTTCATTGTCATTTCATTGCAGGAATTTTTAACTTCCATTTTTGGAAATAAATATGGAGGTACCTTAGAAAACTAAAAATAGATCTCCCATATGACCCAGCTATCACACTATTGGGAATATACCCAAAGGGAGATGAGTCATCATACCACAGAGACACCTGCATCTCCATGTTCAATGCAGCAGTCTTCATAATAGCAAGGATATGGAATCAATCAAAGTACTCATCAACAGAAGAATGGATAAAAAAAGCTGTGGTACATATACACAATGAAATCCTACTCAGCAATCAAAAAAATGAGATAATGTCATTTGCAGCAAACTGGATGAAATTGGAGAAAATTATTTTAAGTTAACAAACACAAGCCCAAAAAGAGAAATACCACATGTTCTCACTCATATGTGGGAGGTGAACCAAAATTAAAAGGAAGGAAAAAATTCTATACAGAAATTAGACCATAATAAAAAGCTAAAGTCAACTTAGAGGAGAAGGGACAAGTTAGAGAGTGGAAAGAAGGAGGGAGGGATCTAGCAAAAGGAAGAGATGATGGGAGAAGAAGGGAGGGAGAGGAGGAACAAGGAGGAGCAAGGAGTGAGAGGGCTAACTCAACATAAACAGCCCAACTTTAATAGTTTGTAAAATAATTATAATAACACCAACAATACCAAAGAGAGGTAATAATACAAATGGGCTAGATTATTCGTGTACTACTACTGACAATGTAAAAAATAGATCACTGCAGAAAAAAGTTTGGACTTTAAACATTATTGGGATGTAAGAGTATATAGAAAAATAGTCCCACAAAAAGACATGCAATGTAGAAGAGAGGCTTTTGGTGAGGGCATGAAAGAAGGGTGAGGAGGTACACAAGGGGGAAGTTATCTTTGCAATGTACAATGAAATGCATATATGGAAATATCACAATGAAATGCATGTCAGAATGAAACAACACATCAAGTGGTACATTAAAAATTTCCAATTAAAAAAAGAATAAATTTAGACTTGAAGAAAAATTGTAAAATA
Source organism: Pedetes capensis (assembly GCA_007922755.1). Classification (NCBI taxonomy): domain Eukaryota; kingdom Metazoa; phylum Chordata; class Mammalia; order Rodentia; family Pedetidae; genus Pedetes; species Pedetes capensis. Next base: position 29,604 of record VMDO01017397.1, on the reverse strand, counting down.
CTATGGAGAATTCTCTTGCACTCTTCCCCTGCTTCTCATAATGTTTAAATCATTTATAGACATAGTGAAATTATCAAAACCAGGGAATATGTAAGTGATAACATTACTAACTAATATACAGGGTATTTTAGAATTTTGCCAGATATCTACTGACATCCTTTTTGCCTGGTCTAAGATCTAATCTGAGATCTTAGATGGTGTTTATTTGTTGTGTCTTGTTATGCTCTTTCAGTCTATAATAGTTCTAGTTGTTTTGGTGCCATTGAGTCAGATCTGACTCATAGCAACCCTAGGTCCTACCCAACACTGTGCCATGTGCATGATCTTTTATGTTTGAGACCAATGTTGCAGACACTATGTTTCCTCTCATTTTGAGTTGTGCTTCAATCATTATGGTCAACTCTACTTTGAAGAGGCAACTCTTACCCAGTCATTTTTTGAATTCTTTCCAGATTGGGGGGGTTCATTTTCTGGCACTATATTTGACAGTGATTCTTTTGCTATTCATAGGGTTTTCAATTGCTAATTTTTGGGGGAGTGGGCTGCCATGTCCTTCTCTGTACTGTGTCTTAGTCTGATAGTCAGCTGACACCTGTCCACCATGGATAGCTCTGTTGGTATCTGAAATACAGGAGGCATAGCTTTCAGCAACACAGCAGCATGCAATGCAATCCCACACAGCATGAAAAGCTGACAGACACATGGGAGATAATAGTTCTTAGTATTTCTTCATCTTGTTCTTGACACTTATGAAGAGTTGTGTCCATTGTTTATTAGAGCATTCCTCAATTTGTGTCTTTCTAATGTTTTCTTATAATTAGATTAAGGTTATGCTTTTTGGCAAAAATAAACCTGAAGAAATGCTATGACCTTATCAGTATATCATACTGTGAAATGTATGCTAACATAATCTTATTACTGGTAATGTTAACTTTGATCACATGACTAAGTGATGTCTGCCAGGTTTCTCCACTGTAATGCTTATGTTTTCTCCTTTGAAATTAATGAGTATCATGTGAGAAAATACTTTGAAACTGTGTAAATATCCTGTTTCTCATCACTCATTAATTTTAGTATCTACTGATGATTTGAACAATATACATGCAGATGGAGAGATACAACACATTCCTATGGTGTATACTTAATGATGATTTTCAATTTCCCATATTTTTTCTGGCTGGGATTTAGCTCAGTTGGTAGAGTGCCGCACTGCAGTCTCTGAGGTCCTGAGTTCAATTCCCAGCACCACAAAAATGGGAGAAGGACATAGCAATCCACTCCCAAGGCAATCCCAAAAGAGTTAGCCATTGTAAACCCTATGAGGGTTGCTATGAATCAGATACCAACTCAACGGCACCTAACAACAACAACAACAACATATTTTTTCTAGATTCATTAATTTATTTTATTCTATAAAGGAGAGTTGCTTCTTGTCTCACTTTAATTACTTTCCATTTATATATTTATGTCCATATGGAGTCATGATATTTACTTCATTCTATTGATTATAATGTGAATATACTATTATTTGAATTTTTTAAATTGATCATGCTTTAGCCCTTGAGAGCTCATTTCTCTTTGACCTTGTGTACTTTTAGGATGACTTATCTTCTGATCAAATAAGTAAATGTATTGCGAATAATAAGTCATGTTTCTCATTGTCAGTGAAAGAGGTTACAAGGCAAATGAAGAAAGACTAAAATAAAGTCTGTAATGTTAAATTGAGTGATGACACAGAAAGGCTATGTGAAACAGTATCATGATGGTACAAATAAAAGCTAAAAAAATGTATACTGGCAAGACTGTTAATCCTCCCTCATCTATATGCCAGGCTCATGTTTCCACTCTTTCCCACCTACCCCTTATGTCCTTTTTTACCTTCTGTTACCTTAATACATTCTAGGATTATCTTGTTTTTTCCCCGCACTGGTTCTGGCATCAGCCATTTCTCCAAGGAGCTCTGTCCCCTTTTGTTGGAAAATATTTAGAGTTCAAGATATAAATGCTAAATGTGTTCATTGCTACCAGGGTGTCATTGTCTCTACATCCTTCCAGAGAACAGAACTTGGAAATACATATGCATATACACATGCATGGGCACACATATTTGTTTCTGTATCTATCCATCTATATATACTTAAAAGTACTAACCCATTTTGATATATTCATTATCAGTAATCATTACAGGATTTATCTATTCATTTCCCATTTTCATGTGTATCATTTTTTACTATCAGTGAGATAAGTGGCTCTTGTCATTCAAAATATATTACTTTTTTATTCAAACCAAATATAAATATAAAAGTTTCCAAATTGCTTACTTATACCTATATTGGAAACAAATTTACTAAACCAAGTATGGTACTTTAGAAAAGCCTATTTGCTTTGTCCCTAGACATAAAATATTTATTCCAAATACTGCTCTCTTGGCCTGGTGGTGTATTTTAGTGGTAGAATACAGGCTTAGCATGGATGAGACCCTGGGCTGCTTCCCAGCACTGGAAAGGAGGAAACTATCTTATAATATTATTTATAACATTAGTTAGGTTTGTTCTCTTATCTCCACTCTCATGCATGCAGTTATTTTATTTTATTAATTTATTTTATTTTATTTTGTTTTATTCACCTATAATACATTTCTCAAAACCTATCACTGTCATTAAAGAATGCATGGCTGTATATTATTTTATACTTCCACATAGGGTCACTATGAGTCAGACCTGACTCAATGACACCTAACAACAGTGATTTTCTTAAATGGGGCTGGAGTTTAGCTCAGTTGGTAGAGTGCTGCTCTGCACCCTCTGAAGCCCTGGATTTGATCCCCAGCAACACAAAAATGGAAGAAGGACCTGGCATCCCACTCCTGAAACAATCCCAAAACAATCAGCCTTTGAAAACCCTATGAAGAGCAGAGAAGCACTGACATAGTACCAGACATGCCACAGTGTTGGAAAGTGTATTATTCTGTTGTACATAAGGTAGTTATAAGTCAGACTCAACTTGAAGACACCTGACAGAAACAACACGTTCTTACAGTACGAATCACACATTATAGGTGTTCTTTGCATTTTGCTTTTTTCACATCACAATATATCCAGAAAATATCTTTCACTTTACCATTCACGGATACTCACTACTCTATTGTGTAGATATACCATAATTTATTCAACTACTGCTATAGTTAGAATCTTAAATATCCCCCTAATGCCATGCATTTAAACATTGAATACCCTACTGGTGGTGAGGTCCTGGGAGGTTATGGAACTATGGGAGCCAAGATACAGCTTGGCATAAGTGAGCCACTGGGGGCAGGCCTTTGGATGTTTTTTTTTTTAACCCGGACCTGCAGTTCCAATCTTTTTCTGTTTTCTACTCCTGATACATCAAGATGTCATGTGAGGTTTTCTGCCCTGCTGACTGATGCTACCACATCTGCTCTGCTGCCATTATGTATTGATCCTCTAACTGTGAGCTCCCAATCAACACACACACACACACACACACACACACACACACACACACACACACACACACACTTGTTTCAGTTGGTTTTTCTTTCACAATGATGTAACAATTGATTAATACAGAAAATTGGTTCCAGGAGTGAGGTTATTGCTATGTGGAAACCTGACTATGTGGCCCTTAAGCAGTTGGAAATTGTTTGTGAGAGGAGTTTGGAGAAACAGGCAAGAGAAGACCTTGAATGTTTCAAGCACAGCTTGAGGGGAAGTTCTGGTGAGAGTTTGGTAAACGAGAATGGAGCAGCCAATAGAAACATGGACAGGGATTACAGGGATTCACAGGAAAATAGGGTCTGTCTTGGGCATTGGACTACAGTGAATTTATATTACATTCTAGCAAAGAGCTTGCATGTCCTTGTCTTAAAGATTAATTGAGGCTGAACTTGAAAGTAATGGATTAATTAACTTGGTAAAAGAAATATCATAAGGGTAGTATAATGCAGAAGCTGTATGTTGGTTGTTGCTTGCTGCAGATTTGTTAGTTAGATTTATGAAGAAAACCTACAGAGCAAAAAGCACAGGAAAATGATTTGAAAATGTGCACTTTGAAAAGGGAAAAAGCACTGGCTTATTTAAGGTTATTATGGGGAGAGCTGGTTCAGGCAAAAAGGCCATAGTTGTTGAAGACATAAGAATTATTAAAGAGAAAAGCAAAAGAAATACCTTTGGAGAACAGAAAAAATTAGCCAGATCCCTCCCATGTAGAGACTTCCAAGTGTGAAATAATAAGACCATTTGAAAAGTGACTGTGTGATATGCAAATGCCTCTAGAACACACTTAAAAAAATGGGCAACCCAAGAAAGTGGTTTCCTGGCCAGGGAACACAGAAGTCCTTGCCACAGTTATGGATCCAAGGGGCCCAGCTACTGTTTAAGCTAGTGACAACCATTGGCATCATCCATGTGGTGCTGGTTTCATAGATATTAGGAATGCAAGAGCCAAGGGGACATAGAGCTGCCACCATGGGTCCAGAAGATAGCCTTCAAGGACAGTCAATGTGTGTCAGGGTTGGGTGCCCTGTGGAGACCCCCTGAAGGGCTTATGTATGAATCTTTAAAGGTAAAGCCTAAACATCAATGGAAAGCCCCGGATGCTGGAAATGCCAGCACCTTGAAACATTTGCTGATGGAAGCCACCAGCAAGAAGTGGAGCCAGTCTATCAAGGTCATTGGTGCTGCAAAACGGCAGGGGCCTGGGGGTGGAGCGGCTGAAAGCTGTTCAAGCTCAGATGATGCCAGACAAGGAGCCACAGGATTTGTTTGTCCAGTGGCTTATCAGTCTTACTATAAATCGATCTTTCCTTTCTGAGCACCCATTCCTCCATTTTGAAATGGGTAAGCTTACTCTATGCTACTGTATATTGGAAATATGTAACCTATGTGTGGTTTCTCAGGCCTCACTGCTAAGTTTGCCTTGAGTCTCAGTGGAGCCTTTGGACTTGGAGGTTTGAATGTGGTAGAGATTCTTAAAGTTGGACTCTTCCCCAAAGGCCATGTGTTTGAACATTGAATCCTCAACTGGTGGTGCTGTCCCAAGAGGTTATGGAATTTGGGAACTTAATATAGCTTGGCAGAAGTGAGTCATTGCAATCAATCCTTTGGAAATTTTGTACTGGGGTCCATGGTTCTGGTTTTTTTTTTTGTTTGTTTGTTTGTTTTTTTCTCTCTGCTCCTGACCCACCAACATGTGATCTGAAGTTTTTCTGTCATGGGCTCTGCCGCCTGCTGCCACCTTTCTGCCCTGAATCCATTATGGACTGATCCTCTAAATATGAGCTTCCAATAAATATCTCCCCATGTACATTTGTTTCATTTGATTTCATTGTAACAGCAATATACCAGCTGACTAATACAACTACTTTCCTAAGTATGACATTTTGGACATTTCTAATATTTTGCAATTATAACAAAGAAAATTTTGAGAGAGTCTCAGTGAACAGATTTGCTCCTTGGTCTTCAGAATATAACCTAGAAAAACTACAAGAACTCTAAACTCCACATTAAATGGGGGAACTAAATGTCTGGTGACTCAAAAACTGTGGAGTAGGAACAATCTGTGGTGGTAGAGCAGTAGATTCCTTGGGGCCCATACTTGTTATAGACAGCATCCAAAGTTTCCACCTGCTCAACTATTGAAAATACAAGTGGATAAAGAGGACTTGGCTGTAACAAAGATTATAATATGCAAATATGTCATAATCAGAATGGCCAAGTTCAGAGTCATCAGGAGTAGTTTTAAAGATGATGCTCAAATGGTGCTAGTTCCTCTCAAGCAGGACCTAGAGGATGGACAAAATTCCTCCTTCGTAAGATTTCTTCTCACTCATATGGAATATTATGAAAGGGACATGAGAAGGAGAAAACTTTTGATGGATTTGGGGAGAATCAAACATACTGAGGGGTTTGAATTTGAATTTGATGGAATATTATACGATAAAGACCATTGTATTAATTATTGGCTGCTACATGACACATTATCCAAAACTAGTTGGCTTTAAAACAACAAATATTTATTATGTCAAAGTTTCTATGAGTCAGGAATTCAGGAATGTCTTAGATGGTGCTTTTGGCTCTGAGTCTCACATGGGATTACGAATAAATGTTAATCAGAGCTTCTATCATCTGAAAGCTTAATGGGAGCTTCAAGGTCTAATTTCTAAGCTATTTCACATGACTCTTGACAAGAAGGCCTCATTTCTTCACTAGCTGTGGGCTATAGGCCTCAGTTGCTTGTCACACATGCATCTCTATTGTGCTTTTGAGAGTCCTCATGACAAAACACTTTGCTGTTCTTTTTTTTTCCCCAGAATGAGTTGCATAGAGAAAGAGCAAAGAATAAACTACAAGGTTTTATGTCCTAATCTCTGAAGTTATGCGCCACCAATTCCACTAATTTTTAGTTCATAGAATGTCACTAGGTAAACCCCACACTGGAGGAGAGGAAAATTAGGCTCTACTTTCTGGAGGGAAAAGCATCAAAGAATATATGACATATTAAACAACCATGACTTTAAGATGGGAGAGGTGAACTACCTATAATTGTCAAAATCTTGTTCATAAACAGGGCTCCAATGCCAGAACAAGATCAGTATATAATAAAGGAGTTATATTTTAAATAAATGTTATGGGTAAATTGTTACCCTTGCTAACAGGTAGAGATAGAGTATTGTGAATCGAAGTTCTTAAAAAGACATTCTCAAATACCTTTTTAAAAGACTAAATTTATACTGCATCCATGAAGTCACTAATTGCACAACATATTCCTTTTTCATTACTACCAGTAAGATTGAAGAAGGGTTTAAATCCTCATTTCTATAACTCTTGTTTTCTACTATGTAAAATGTCCTCAGTTTAGGAATAAACACTTGGATATGGACATGGATTCTGATATACCTTAGACTCTTATCAGTTTTCTATGAGTGTTAATTGATGCCTCAGTCTCCTTATGTGCAAATAAAGGTATCAGTACTTGCTTCATATTTTGAGTATATGCATCAATAAAGCAACTACCACAATACTCAGAACATGGTACTCAAAAAATAATGTTATCACTTCATGCTACAGAATTATAATCATAATTATAGTGTAATAATATTATTAATAAATAGCAATAAATGAAATCTATTCATCAGCACTTAATGTTAGAATTTAGCCATTTGGAAACCAAGGGAAGACTCTGGATGTTAAAGGGTATGATTCCATTTCTAAGCCATTCCTGAATTCCTGACTCATAATCTGGGCTGAAATACAGATTTCCAGCTTATTTAATGTGTTATACCAGGCAAGTCAGGAACTTCTTTGTACCTCAGTTTCATCATCTGTCTAAAACAAATAATAGTATCTACTTCTTAGGTTTGTTGGGAAAATTAAGTAAATTAACACATCAAAACAATTAAATGAGAACCTAGGATATAGTAAGTACTAAATAAATGTTTGCTATTTTCATTAACATCATTATTACTATTATATGCACTGTTTTTAGTATTACATTCATTTTGCTTTTACTCTTTGGAGAAGAAAAAGAGTATTAAGACTTTTTAAAATATTGTAACTAATTCCAGAGGATATTTTAAACTACTTCTTATGATCTTTGTGAGCTCTATTAAGAGTAGTAAACCAAGATTTTATTTTTAAACACCTAGTCACTTGATTCCTGCAGCTGCACCACTGTGGCTTCCAACCCCATAAGATCTTGGAAGCTAAACAGTGTCAAACCTGGTTGGTACATGGATGAGGGACCAAAACAACCATCAAAAACTCTATGAGAGTCACTATAAGTCAGATTCAACTCCCCAGCACTTAACAACAAATCACTTGAAGTCTACCACCATCCATCCCTGGCATCTGGTCCCGTCTGATCTTGGAAGCTAAGCAGGGTCAGACTGGGTATTCCCAGGGATTCTGGGCACTGTAGGCTTGGGAGAAGGACCAGGCAGCCCACTCCCAAAACAATCAGCCACGGGAAACCCTATGAATAGCAGAGAAACTCTGACAGGGACATAGTGCCTGGCATGGCACAGTGCTGGGTACCATTTTGTCCATTGTATGTAGGGCCTCTATGAATCGAACCCAACTCAACAACACCTAACAACTTGTCACTTGAAAGGATAAAGCATCTTGAGACTCAATGTGTGTTCAGGTAAGGTTCAGACTTAGAAATGTCAAAACCCCTCATTGTTTCTGAATCTAGAGGAAGATGTGTAACTATTAATCATTCTGAGGCTCACCTGAGTAGAAGGGCTTGTGAGAAAAAGCAAGATTTGTGGAGACTTCTGAGGTCTTGCCCCAAGTGATCCTTCCTGCTGCCTCTCTAGACCTGTCTTACATGTTCCCCATCCCACTGCTGTCTCCTCCAAGATGACTCCAGACATGCATTTCCTGGGTCCTTACAGCATTCATTATCCAATGACTTGGTTCCAGTGATATTCTAAATCCTTTTCATGAGGGCTGAACTTCCCATACTTCACAGAAACCCCCTAGAGACTGAGAGGCATTGCATAGTAAAGTCAGCCTGTAGACACCCTGGCAGCCATTACTCCAAATCCAAGGAAAAGAACACTAATGTTTCTCCACACAACATTTCTTTAGAAAGATTGATTCAACTAGGAGTTTTACACAGACACGAAATCAGCTTAAAATATGTATTTTCACTAAATACTGAGAAGCATAGAGTGCACCAAGGGAAATTTTAAAAGCTACAACTTTGTGCAATACAGAGAAGCCTCTTCTAGTTAATGGAGGTCTATTGATCATATCATCTGAGTCCAAACAATACCTTATGGGAGAAACCAAGGAAGTACTAACCAATATCAGTTCATCTCTTCTAACTTTGAGAATGGTTACACTTTTAGGGGAAGAAAAACTACTTTATGGGCTCAACAAGGTCTTGTTTAATTATTAGAAGAGGCAAACATGAATCTTTACTTTTTTTAGCATGTTTGGAATAATCTTAAAAGATACAGCTGAGGGATGAGGAGCACTGAGGAGAGAGGACTGGAGAGGCAGAGGTCATTCAAAATGTGAGGGTACAATGTGCATTTAAACTTACTTCAAAGTTCCCCTTTTGGAACTTTCAAAGGAGCTTCACTTTTTTCCAGGAACAAGTTTCACTTCTATCTATAATCTCTGCTCACCTCACAGAAGCTAAATACTTGTAAGCCACTTGAGGGAGATGACATACCACTATTATTGTTTCCTTTACCTGTCATTTCCCTCACTAATCCCTCATGATGTGAATTTTGCACAGTCATGTTGCTGAGTGGGGAATGGAGATAGTCTTTTGCCTAATTCCACAGGGAGCTTTGGTAACATCACCAAAGTTATAGTACTTTAAACTACTTTTCACTAAAAGGTTAATGAATTCCACACAATAATATCATTGTAAATCAAACAATTCAGTGCTCTATTTCAATTCCATAGAGATATGGTAAGATTTTTCTTTAAAACCCACTTCAGAAAATTGTATTGGTGTCACTTTATGATGCCTTTCAAAATGGAGAATCAACTTTAATGTTACAGAGTTGATAAGGTATTATAAGTCTTGGCAAAAAAAAATTACTAAAAGGAAGAGTTTTTTAAAAGCAGGAAAGGTAGAAAACTCACATTTGCCTCTTTTGATAACTAGGCAACCTCTTGAAGGAGCCCATAAACTCAAGCATTTTTTTATCCTGAGTTTTAAAATAGGATTATCAATATTTGCCTATTAGATGATAGATAATAACTCCAAATAATGGGTATGACGCACATCCCATAGATATAACATAGTTCATGAAGGCACAGTGACCTCCCAGCTTTGCTGAGTTTACTTTAGTAATTGAGTAAATACCATTTCTTTATTTTTCTTAGTACCTAACAAGAAAGGAAATGCTTGTACATTAAGCTATAATTTCCTTAAACTCTGGAAAATTGCCATTGAACTAATATGAAGCACCCTGGCTCCAATTTCTGCTCTGTGGTGACAAAAAGCAGTCCTTGTTTGCAGGCAGAGCTCTCTAAACTCCAAGATCAGTGATATCTATCATGCCCTATGTTTGAGTCAGTTGATTAAGAAAAGGTTTAATGAATTCAAAGGTAAAAATTCTATCTTTTCTGTTCTCTTCATCTATAGTCTTGATATTCAAAAGAAGAATCAGAATCCATATTCTCTTTCTCATTGAAAATGTATGATATTTTTCTTAACTGCCAATGGATTAATTTAGCATGACTCTGAAGCTCCCTGTGGGATAGGGAAGAAGTTGTATTCTTTAGGGGACTAAAAGGAGCAGAGGTGTCTCTAGAGCAACACCAGCTGACAACAGGAAAGTGACTGGCATGCAGGTGACAAATAAAGAGGGCTAATTTCAAAACTAAGAATTAAAAGAGAAGACCTGGTAGTCTAATAACTAAAAGCTATTATGTGAAAAAATCACTCATGTTGATATAAAATAAAGGGGGTTTTGGCCAGTATTTCTTAGCTAATTAATTTTGGAGCACTATAAATGCTTCAATGAGACTTTACAATTTAGTATAGAGAAAGTTTCCTATGCAGTGAGCAAAATGTTTCCAAGTACATTGCTCACCCTGCTGATATGTGCCACTCAGCATAGAAGAAGATGTTCTCACTTGGAGACCTTTCTCTTTAAGAAAATGAATAGATCTCTCAAAGTAGAAATGGGAATATTTAAAAACTGTATGATCAGCTGGGTGGGATGGCTCATGCCTGCAGTCCCAGGCACCCAGGAGGCAGAGGCAAGAAAATCAGAGGTTAGAGGCCAGAGGCAGGCTGCATAACTTAGTGAGATCATGTCTCATGATAAAAAAAAAAAATGAAAAATGAGCGGTTGGTACAGCCAGTGGTAGAGCACTTCCAAAGTTTGTCTGGGGCCCTGGGTTCAACCCCCAAGTACTGAAAAAAAAGAAGAAGAAAGAAAGAAATGCATGATCTAGACACAAGTCGTTGTTCATGATATTGAAGATTTTTCAAAAGGAATTTGGACCAAAGTCCTTCCTAGAGAAATGGATGAGAAAAGAATCTGACTTTTCCTGAAGATTTGATGTCTCAAATCAAGGACATTGAGGTAAAGCATTACAAAACTTAAATAAAAAAACAGAAAAACACATAGGTCTTTAGTTAGTGAGGTGTGGCCTAGATAAGTGTGCTAATTGGATCATGTGCATCCTTTCTATGAGGTCCAAGTGCTAGAAACACTTCTTACTTTATTCCTTAACTTTTAATTAATAAATTTCAACTAGTGCCGAGTCTTAAAAAATCAAATTTTTATCTTCAAGATGCAACACTGGTATTTTTAAAGAACAAAATAAATTATTTCACGATATTCTATAAAATAATTAGTAAGAGCTGAACAAGACAGCTTGTTTTATTTAGGATGTATGTCTATAAATTGAAAACCCAGGTTTTGTTTTATGATGATTCACATTTCATTTGCAATGTATGTTCTAATGATTCCAGCTTTGTTTTTAAAAGACTCCCCTCCCTTCTAAGAAAAAATAAAAGTTGGGCTTGAAATGATCTTGAGAACACAATGACTTTGACTGAAGAGACTTAAATCTTATTAGCAGACTTTTAATCACTTAAGGCAATAAAGAGAGTATCTTATTCATTTTCAACAGGACATGGCAGTATTAAAACTAGACCATTCCATCAGAGGAGCTTGATTATTTTCTCAGTGTTTTAAATTATGCATATGATTGGTGACACAAATACATGTTTAAGCGGTTGCAAATTTAAAAAATCAATATTCCCAAAGAACTAAAATTATGCCCAATCATAAATAACAGAAATTAATTCACCTGCATATTTTCAACTACAACTTACTCTATGAACATGAACATTCTATAAAAGAGAAATATCTTTTCACATCAACTTATATTTATAATACTTCACACAAATATAGCTCAAATCAAACACAAGCCTTTTCAAACAGGAAGAAAGAAAGGAAAAAGACGAAAGAAAGAAAGAAAGAAAGAAAGAAAGAAAGAAAGAAAGAAAGAAAGAAAAAAGAAAGAAAGAAAGAAAGAAGATAGAAAGAAGAAAGAAAGGAAAGAAAGAGAAAGGGGGGGGAGAGAGAGAGAGAGAGAGAGAGAGAGGGAGACTGCTTAGTGTCCTTTTCTCTCCCAGATGATCTGTTGTGAGATGTGGACCGCCACATTGCACCGAACCCACAGTAACCAAGACCCATTGTTCCCAAGGGAATCATAGCCTATGCGGGAATGCAATGCTATGCTCTGCAAGGAATCTGGAAAATAGCATATGTCACTACTGTACAGTACACAACAGACAATTATGATTCAACTGTCCAAATTATAATCAGTTTGACAAATGTCCACAAGCATCTTCATTCTATTTTATATTTTCCCTAAGACAAGGCAATCACACAACCAGACAATTCCATCAGGGAAGCTTGTTAGCTGCTTAGTCTGTTAAACCCTGGTTGCCATAGCATCTAGAGTTGAAAAAGCTGCAGATTGGCATGAAAAAGCATGTCGACAATTGCCCTGTCACAGCATGCAAGCCAGGTCTGCTCAAAGGCAGCACACTACAAGTTTTCTTTCCCAGTTTGCACTACCCCATGCTGTTTAATAATATCCATTTACTGGTATTGGGATTGATCTAGCTCAGTGTAAAATTCACATCTAGTGAGACTTTGCTTTTCACATGGAGTGAAATTCTTTAACAAATGAGAGTATAGCAATTAATTTAGAAATGTAATACGGTATATTCTATAAGAAGTCTATTTAGATTTAATAGAGAAACTGTACAAAAATTTAATGCAGAGTTCTTTAAAGAGCCAAACAGTTTTACTTGGCAATTTTTCAGTTGACTTTTTAGTCATTTCTGAAGCCTTGCTACTCATACTTTTAGAGATGACAGACAGCATTCAAAATTTGGTAGTACATTTTTAAACATGTTTTAATCATACCATAGTCATTTCTTCTTTATATGCATGGTATAATTTAATTAAGGATATACATTCATAAAATGACTATAATTTAATTAAAGATTAATATCATGAACATTGAAATTATAGTCTAGAGAGCAATGTGCATCAGTTTTTTTCTAAAGGGATCATATACTTAATGGTGATAAATTACCATGTATTAATAAGAAAAAGTAGGTTCTACCAAAGGGTGTTCAAACTCCTGCCAACTCTCAGATTTGTGCAGTGTATGATTTTAAATAAAGTCAAGCATGTTTACAAATAACCATTGTCAACTTATTGAAGTTATAAAAAATGTGAAAATATCTACTTAAATTGTGAGACTTAGAGGATAATTTTGTTCAAAAGTTTATACTTACATATTCAATCTCCTTCCATTGCTCCTATTCTAATATTTCTTCAATTTAATTGTTCTTTGATTCCACAAGGAAAGAAAAATCTGGAAATATATTCCTAGGAACACAATCTAGCAAACCAATAAGGATTTCAGATACTAATATTTTTCTATATTTTCTAAAATAGTTGTTCTTCCCATTGATACCCACTTCTTGGCTTTCCTAGTGTCTCAAAAGTACATTTCATTGAGTATGAGTGGTCCCATTCTTTTGAACCTTACACATGAAGAGTTGGTACATACTTTACCACAATATAAGAAATGATGCTACTATTTATACTAAGATACAAATACTGAAGCTGTGACTATTTTTCATATTCTTAAACTATTGAACACTTCATGTAGTTTTTCTCCTACATGAAATTGCCAAATATTTTACATAAACTAATCAAAGTATAACACTGTGCATTTCATCTATACATACACGTGAAAATAATGTCACTGAATCTCTTCAAGTGATAAATTTAAACCCTCATTTTCTAGGAATCCTCAGAAATTTAAAAACCTTAAGATGAAACTTGGTTCACATATGGTGTCCATGAATGTGTTTTCTTATACCATATCTTCCAGTTTAAAAAAAAAAAGGAGAGAAGCTGTTTACTTGTTAAAGGTCTTTTTATAAGCCTTGATGACTCAAAAACACCTTCATTTTAACACATGGAATTTGGCAATGAGTTTAACCATGTTACCATTTGAAAGATTTTGATATTTTGAAAAAGAGAATTAAAAACAACAGATATTGAGACTTAAGTTGGCTCTTGTGTATAGAACATAATTTTCCAAATATGTATTTTAATTTAAGGATTTACTAATGAAATGTATCTGCAGAATACCATAACCTATCAAAGCTATAATTATCTTGAACAAACACTGGTAAATAATACCACAAACTTGGCCCTGACATAGCAAGTTAAGAAAAAAGAGATAAGAAAAAACACAAAATTCTTGGTAAAAAAGTTAGATAATCAATAAATAGATAAATGGCCACATAACAAAAAGCCTATCAAAAGATTGAGAAAAAAATTTCTATAATTACATTTTTCTAAAGAATTTAAACTTAGTGTTTGCTATTGTTTCCCATTTCCCTAATTCACACTAAGAACAGTGCAAAGCATCCCTCAAGTTGGATTGAAAGAGATAACAAATCTTAAGCCATCATAGGACAGGTGTATTTTCCTTCAATTCTCAGAATATTAGGCTGGCAGATCCTAAGAACTGGGTAGGATAGAAGCAAGAGTTTATGCTTTAACTCAGGGTAGCTTGGCTGTAGCCAGGATAACTCAAATGCTCCTGTAACCCAAATACTCCCTTTTGCAAATGATTTAAAAACATATGTAACCAAACATTTTTTAAAATTAATTATGTATGAAATGCATTTTTACACCTGATTAATTCATGCTCATTCTTCTACTCTAAAATAGAAAATAAGAATGGTTCCTTTTATACTGTTTAGAATATTTTCATTCATTGGTGTGATTAATTTTGGACATCCTTTATCAATAGTCTACCTTTCAGTCATTTTGATTGCTGTCAATTTTCCAAATTTAAGTTAAACAAGAAAATGTCAATAACTCTAAGAGTCCATAAAAAGGGGGGAAAATGTGACTTGTGGTAGCAAATAGGGAGTATCTTGCAATGTCATTAGATCCTTTCATAATACTTAGGATAAATGTCATATTAAAGGTACAACACTTTTATTTCTTAAAATAGAAGCATCCCATTTAATTCCCCAAGTGAAACCCTGTCTTACACAAAATGTAGGTTTCACATGAGCCCATGCATTCTTGTGTAAGGTAGTTCTTGTTTTTTCTGGGTGATTTTGCCCTAATCTGAAATTTTCTTCACCTGACTGAAAGCACATTAACTGGTGGATAGGCATCACACTGATGTCTCCATGTTGTAGCATACAGCCGTGAATTTGCTACGATCTGTTTAATCAGCAGTGTATTGATTTTCCGCAGCTTTCCTTCATTTTAGCCCCATAGCAGGCTTCTGTAATTTCCTTTGGACAAAGTGTAACCAAACTGTGCTAAGTGATGTTGATTTGCAGGCAAAAGTAAAGGGGTAAATATAAATTAACAAGCTATAAACATTTTACAAGTGGGGAGTCAATAAAAACAGTGTCTGCAGTTTCTTTTAAAAAAATGATTTGAAGCAGATTGTTAACAAAGGTGTCCAAAGAAGCTGACATGAGTCTGAGAATAATTTTTGCGCTTTGTGATTAAGAATTGATCAGTCTAAAAGCCTCGGATGCAACTGAATCACCCATAAGCTGCTGGCCTGAAAAGGCTCAGCAGGGGCTGGTATTTGTTTGTTAAACTCCCATGATTCCAAGTAGATAATTGGTCTGTGAAGTTCATGGCAGAATCTGAATTTGCTTTCTTGCTTCCCAGCTGGCTGAGCACTGGTTTATAGACTTCTGTGTACAAATTTAGCCAGCAGCAAACCTCACATCTTTAATATAAAAGGTGTTTTGTTGTGTTTTTCAGGTGCTGAGTGGAAAGCCCACACTCCAGAAGCTCATTAAAAGGGCCAAGTTACAGTACAGGTTTATTTCTGTCACAGCGTTTCTGAAAACAGTGACAAGGATTAATATGTTTCTTTAGTACTGGAAAAAGCCTGACACAATCCCTTGTGAATTTGATCATCTGTTTCATTGCTTGTATAAGATTCAATCTCCTATTATATCCTAAAGTTACAGCTGTAAACTAATGCTGATAAGCATTCATCAGCTATTGCGGAAGCCTGGGGCAAAACTAATTGTTTTATTCAACAGTCACTTATTTATATTTTATTTATTTCATACCTCTCTCCTATAATCTTTTACCATTTCTTTTTCCTCAAAGTCAAGATTATCTTGGCTCTTTGTCTGATTGCACAAAGCAAATATGGAGACATGGGAATTTATGTTCCTGGAGCTTTCAAAAAATTGCTATGGATTAGTGTATTGTAAAAACATCCACTTTAATAAAATCATTTTTATTTTCTTTTCATTGAAATGTTAGTTCCTTATTAAAGAGCAATGTTTGCACCAATATTACAACCTCTGTGTTCTGTCTAATCATGTGGCATTAAGGCTTTATTTACTTGTGATTGCTATATGTCTGGGACATGATTTGCCATGTGGCACATGCATATCTTAGTAAAGTGTGAAGTACTGTATATCAGTTGTTTGCCATCAGATTAGATAGTCAAATAGCTATTTGCTATCTCCAAAATTAGTAATTGTGATAATGTACGTATATATATGTATATATAGGTATCGTATTATCTTTGCAATTGAAGACTCTTCACCCTATTTCTTCCCCTCTTTTTTCCATTCCCTCTCCTTCTCCTTTTACTTCTTTCTTAAGTTGGTTGTGGAAAAATATTTATTTCTTACCTACCAGTTTGTGTTATTGTGGGAAATAATACTGTGTTCAAATTTTAGATACAGAAACGTATATTCAAAATAATTTCAAATTTTGCTTAATTAAAAATAAGACACTAATGGAAAGATCTCTACTAATCCATTTGTACAAACATTATAGTGGATATTATTGCAAAAATGATTAGACTCAAGAAATATATGCAAGCTATATTGGAAATTAACCATTAAGCTTCCGTTTCTCTTAATAGAAGTTATACGACTAATTCCCTATGCACCACAGACATTTTAACCAATATTAGCTGATTGTAAGTAAAGTATGAAACTAGATAGAGCCTTATTTGCACCTGCCAATTTGGTGCCCTCATGCACTAAAAATGAAATCAAAATGGTAGTGAAAGAATTGCCAAGCAAAACACACTTTTTCCCTTGTGTACATTCTTTTCTGTTTCCACAATAGAACATTTTGCTTTTTGTTTTCCATCAACAAATTCCACTTACAAATAAATGAAAGGAAAAAATTGCATGTTATGACAATAAAAAATTGTTGTTGAAATGATCATGTCCTTCAAACATGTCCTCTTAAAACAGTGTAAGTATTGTCAATATTTAATGGCACTCCTAATTGAGAAGGGATACATGAACCATGCAATGCACAAGTTGCAGTGGCAGCCACTTCTTCTTGCTGAATAGCTATGAAATCTAAAAGCCCATGTTACTTATGACAAAGAATACATCATAGTTTAGTTGATCGTGTTGCATTCCCTGCTGTTTTTTCATTCCCTTAAACTTTCCTATCATGTCTCACTTACATAAATAGTGGCAGCCCAGTTATTGGTTTCTACTTTTTTTTAAGAAAAAGTTTAAAACACTTGTCAACATTTTAGTGAGGCTTTCCCTACTATCTTGATTCAATAAAAATAACTTCTGCTAATGTTCATCAGTATTTTACCCTTCTATTGTAAATAGAAATGATTTGCATTATTATTGCATATATTACTTGCTTTGTAGCAACATAAGACATACAATAATGACTTTCATACATAATGATATGGATAATTAGTGTATGAATAACATCTTTTTCCAATGAGCTCAAAACATGTTATTTAATGTTGGACCCCATCTTTTAATTTTAATATATTGGGTACCAGAACTTATATATCCTGATTAACATTTTAAGGTTATTGAGAATAAATATTGTGTTTATCACATAAGGAAACTTGAAGATTTCTCTATAGACAAATAATTATTTGCTAAGCCAAAATTAGAAATCAATACTCTTTAGTATTAATATTTTGTGCCAAAGGTTTATATGACTTCTAGAGCTGGTAAGGGGCTGGGATTTAGCTCAGTTGGTAGAGTGCTGCACTGCAGTCTCTGAGGTCCTGAGTTCAATTCCCAGCACCGCAAAAATGGGAGAAGGGCCTGGCAATCCACTCCCAAGGCAATCCCGAAACACTCAGCCATTGAAAACCCTATGAGGGTTGCTATGAGTCAGATACTGACTCAACAGCACCTAACAACAACAAAACAGCTGGTAAACACTTACGTAATCATCTATGCTTATTGGCAAGATTATAGGATTTTGAGACAAGACAAATGTCTTGTATAACTTTTCACCAAAATTAAACACATTTTTGAGCACTTTGAATATTCATTAAATTGAGTTAACTGAGACATTTGAGACATCAATTGCCAGGATATGGCATCTTAACTTTGCAGATCACACCAATCCTGGGCACTGTGGCAAATGTGGTGATAAGCTTTTCAGGTCAATAGCATACTGCAATTACAAATTATTGAAGATTATATTTATTGTGTCTTTTAATGGAAAATAAGATGAATAGGAATTAAAAAATGAAAACAGTAAACAATGTCTGGCATGCCATCTTTGAATGTTGTGTTACTCTTATAAATAAAAGGAGGTTAAATATTTTAGTCAGGGAGAGGTTCAGTTCCAAGAATTCCCCTCCCTGTTTTTGGTAAGTCTATAAAGTACAGGCCTGCAGCAATAGCCCTGTGGCAACTGATCCCGTCAGATCTCGGAAGCTAAGCGGGGTCGGGCCTGGTTAGTACGTGGATGGGAGACCGCCTGGGAACACCAGAAGCTGTAGGCTTGGGAGAAGGACCTGGCAACCCGCTCCCAAAAATCAATCTGCCATTGAAAAACCCTATGAACAGCAGAGAAGCACTGACAATAGTGTTTCCCCTGTTGTACAGAGGGTCGCTATGAGTCGGATACCGACTCGACGGCACCTAACAATAAAGTACAGAACCCTATAAAATATTAATAAACATGTACAAATATAAAAAGAATGCCATAAAGGCATGATTGTTATAGATTTATGAGAGAATATTAATCAACCTATGTCATTCATTCAAAATTGCAGATAGAATATAATGTTTCAATTTTGCAGCTCTTTGACCTAAGTGAACAGCACAGCCTTATATTTAAGATGTAAATCTATACCCAAAAAGATACTAAGACAGATGTAATTTGTTAAAACAAACTTTGAAGTTACCATTATTTAGCCTTACTTTTGTTATTGGGTGCTATGGAGTTGGATCTGACTCATAGAGACCCTACGTACAACAGAAAAAAATCACTCCCCTAAACTGTGCCATGCCTGGCACTATGTCAGCACTTCTCTGCTAGTCATCAGGTTTTCCATGCCTGATTGTTTTGGGATTGCTTCAGAAGTCGGCTGCCAGGTCCTTCTTCCATCTTGGCAGTTCTGGGGATCAAATCCGGCACCCCAGAGTGAGCAAAGCAGCACTCCACTAACTGGCTTAAACCCTAGCCCAATAAGTAGCTTTAGTCAGTTAAAAATAGCAAAATGTTTCAAATTGTCAAGAACCTCATAATGGCCATAAGAAGAAAATTTTTGACAAAGTAGAACAACATCCATAAAACACTTCCATGGTTAGTTTTTACTCTTCTTTAGTTTAGAAATTATTTTCTACCAATTTCTGTTCTAAGATATTAAATTCTAGAGCAGTAGGCACTGAATTAAGTCATGGAGGTGTATGATACAAATCTAAGGCGTATTTCTAAGAGAAGGACAAAATTCATGCTAATAGTGTCAATCAGACACTTAAAAACTGCCATTTATTTAGAATGATTAATGGCTAACATCTTTGTTGACTTCTTTTCTCAGTTAAGTGGTGGTCTCAAGTTTATTTTGGTAATAAAGCACTGTTCTGGGAAATGAATTCAAGTCTTTAGTTCTCATGTATTTAACCTTTAGATTTTTCTTAAGTGGAAATGATGCTTTGTTCCCTCAATTTCCTTTTTCAGCATTATACTACACATTTCACTCAAAAACATTCAAACTAATAAACTAGATACATCCTATAATGCACTGAAAACTGTAGCTGCCCTCAGTTCAAGTAACTTCAAGAAGTTAAATAAGTTAATGATCAATTGTCTGTGTATAAAGGGTATTGAATATCATAGTATTTTTGTGCATGAACTGAACAAAATGAATAATTTTTGCTTTTTTAGCTTGTTTTCATTTTTCCAGTGCTTTCTTTTTTTCAGTACTTAGGCGTTGAACTCAAAACCTTGTGCATACTTTGCAAGGGCTCTAACACCGGGCTGCAACCCAAGCTCATATTTTATTTTTTATCTTGACACAAGGTCTCCCCAAGTTAGGCAGGCTGCCTCTGATCTCAAACTTGCATTCTTCCAGCCTCCACCTTCTAAGGCACTGTAATTCCAGGTGGAGACACTCATGCCTGCCACCCACTGTTTTTAGAAAACTCCTTTATTCCTAAGTATCAAACAAATGATTCTATCTAATCTTTTTATTCTTCATACAAAGGATATAAACTTCAAATATTAGAGCAGTCATCAGTACAGGGGATGTATCCTGGGGAATTTTACAACTACAATATAAAAAGTAATAGATATTTACATTGCTGTTGTTAGGTGCTGTCTAGTCAGTGTCCAACTCATAGCAATCCTGTGTATGACAGATGAAACACTATTGTCAATACTTCTCTTCTACTTATAGGGTTTTCAATGGCCAATTTTGGGGGGAGTGGTCTCCTGGTTCCTTCTTTCTAGCCTACAGCACCTGGTGTTCCCAGGCGGTCTCCCATCCAGGTACTAACCAGGCCTGACCTTAGTTAGGTTTCGAGATTTGATGGGATCAGATGCCACCGTGGTATAGCTGCAGGCATAAATATTTACATAGGTTTACATATATGGGTTTTGGTTTAGCTTAGTTGGTAGAGTGTTCCTTTGCATGCTTTGAGCCCTGGGTTCAATCCTCAGCCCTGTGGGGAAAAAAATGGGAAAAGGAACTGGCAGCCCATTCCCCAAAAACAATCCCAAAACATTTAGCCATTGAAAACCCTATAGATAGCAGAGAAGCACTGACATAGCGCTGGGCATAACACAGGGTCACTATGAGTCAGACACAACTCAACAGCACCTAACAACAATGACAACAACTACATATATATTTAACTCATTATAACAAATAGTAACACAATAGATAGAATACTTAGAATTAAACTCTTTATTCACAAGTCATCATTATTTTTGTTCAAGCATTTGTTGTTGCTATTGTTGGGTGCCATTGAGTCAGACCTGACTCACAGCAACCTATGTACAACCGAAGGAAACACTACCCAATACTCTGCAATGCACAGGATCTTTTTATGTTTGAGCACAGAGTTGTAGCTACTATGTTTCTTCTCATTTTGAGTCATGCCACATCAGCAAAAGGAGGTCTCAGGGGCTTTACTCCATTCCCTTCATTAATACCAACTCTACTCTGAGGAGGCAACTCCTCACCAGTTGTTTCTTGAATGCCTTCCACCTTGAGGGTCTCATTTTCCAGCATTATATTTGACAGTGCTTCTTGGCCATTCATAGGGTTTTCAATAGCAAATTGTGTCAGGAGTGGGCTACTGGGCCCTTCTTCCCAGTGTATTTGTTTGGAAATCAAAACTATGGCTATCAAATGAATCCTTTTTACAGTAAGTTATCCCTTTGAGGAGATATATATATATATATCCTCAAATATATATATATATATATATATATAATAAGTTTCTCTCTATATAGAGATATAGATAGGTAGATAGATATCTATTTATAATATATATATGTGTATATGTGTGTGTGTGTGTATATATATATATGGGCTGGGATTTAGCTCAGTTGGTAGAGTGCTGCGCTGCAGTCTCTGAGGTCCAGAGTTCAATTCCCAGCACCGCAAAAATGGGAGAAGGACCTAGCAATCCACTCCCAAGGCAATCCCGAAACAGCCATTGAAAAGCCTATGAGGGTCTCTATGAGTCGGAAACCGACTCTACAGCACATAACAACAACAACAACAACAACACACACACACACATATATAATTATATATGTAACCAGTTATATACATGTTGTTATTGTTAGGTGCCATTGAATCAGTATCCAACTCATAGCGACCCTACATACAACAGGCGAAACACTATTGTCAGTGCTTCTCTGCCGTTCATAGGGTTTTCAATGGCAGATTTATTTTTGGGGGAATGGGTTGCCCTGTCTGTCTCCAAAGCCAACAGTACCTGCTGTTCCCAAGTATTCTCCCATCCAAGTACTAACCAGGCCTGATGCTGCATAGCTTCCGAGATCTGACGGGATCAGATGCCACAGGGCTATGGCTGCAGGCAGTTATATATATACATATACACACATACATACATACATACATACATACATATACACACACACATACACACACATATATACATATATATAGTGCAAATGAAGGCATAATATAAATCGTTTGATTTATTATGAGAAATTTTCCAGAGAAAATTAATTTTAACCTAGGTTTTGAAGTGATTAAGAACTATTTGATGGGAAGGCAAAAGACTAAATAAATGTAGTAGTTGGGAGATGAAGGCCTTCTGTATGGAAGGCATTCTGCTCAGAACTTGGGTGAGAGGCAAAAGACTAAAACATGAAAATTTCCATTCTGATTTCTCCATCTAGTGAAGAGAAGTACAGGAAAAAAAAAAAGGCATATGCCAAGGCGCACAAGCAGAACCATAAATAAAAATTTCAGAAAACAAAAAGATTTTTATTTGACCACACTACAGAATACATGTAGAAGAATAGAAATGAAATCACTTATGAGAAGAGTTAGATTTTATCATCAGCAGCTGGCAGGTTATTTGGGATTTTTTGTGTGCCTATTTTTCAGTGCTGAGGGGTTGAAACCAGGCCCTTGCACATGCCAGGCACGTGCTACCACTGAGCTGCACCCACAGCCCCTATTTTATTTTGAGGCAGGGTCTGGCTAAGTTCCTCAAACTTATGATCCTGCTGGCAGATGATCTTTAAAGCACATCCCTCAGCTAGAAACAGTCTCGGTCCTGAGAGCTGTGAATCAGGAACTCCAAAATACCAGCAATGTCCTGATTCCTTCTTCTTTTTGCTCCATGATTCATAGTGGGATGATCTAGAACACATAATCACAATCTATCTTCAGCTCACAAGGCAGCACTGAAACTGTATTCCAGGCCACAAGATAGGAAGAAAGCAAGGTGTGACTGTGCCATTTTCTGTGTCCTTCCTGAAAAACTTTTAAGAAAAACTCATCCCACAACTTCCAGTTATAATGCCTTCAAACATACTGTGTAGCTAACTTCAAGGGAGGCTGCTTTCATTGTTTTTCACTGGTTATACTGTCAACTCCAAGAAATCAGAGTTGTGTAGTTAGGAAGATGAGAGGGAATATGAGTGAGGCTTTGGCCAAAGCAGGACTAAGAAGTTCTTACTTAGAAAGCACTAAAAGTGAGCAAAAAAAGTGCTAGAGAAGCATTTAAAAGCCATAATTGTCAATAAATGACAGATTTTCTTAATAATTGTATGAAAAGTTTAAAAAAAACAATTGGACATGAGATTAGATTGAAATTATTGAATTAATCAAATGTGATATCTTCAGTTGAAATAGTTTTTTATAGACTCATGAATTGGTAAACCTAAAAGATGACCTGAGGGAATATTCTCAGTCCTACTGAGTGAAAGATGTAAAGAGACAACGTGTGAGTGTGTGTGTGTGTGTGTGTGTGTGTGTGTGTGTGTGTGTATGAGAGAGACAGACACAGAGAGAAAGAGAAATGGTCTAGATTTGCATTTACTTAACAATCACCCAGTTGTTTGAATCACAAAGACTGTGGTACAAATGGAAAAATGGAGAAATCAACAATCTTTGAATTAGGAAGGCAAACATGCTTAAGAGAAAAAAGATAACTGGGTAGTAGTTTCTTTGCTTTTATATTTGGTAAGTTTTGTAAAAGAAAGTAAGATAAGTCCATCTCCTATGAGACCTCAGAGATGGATGCAGAACTGGAAACATCACAAGGGCCTGGCCATTCCTCTAGCCTGAACACATGCACACGTGCAAACACATACACACACACACACACACACACACACACACACACACACACACACACACTGCCTTCTTCATCTTAGCTGGAACTCCGTTAACCAAAACTGAAAACATAAAAGCCATCTTTTCTTCCTTTTATAACTACCCACATCCAGTCAGCAGTAAGTCTTGTAAACATGTCTTCCAATATATTTCTTGAATTTGATCATTTGTTACCCTCTCTGCTGCTGCCACTCCTTGTCAAAACTCTGACATCTCTTGCCAGGGTACTGCAATAATCTTAGCTGATCACCGAGAACTGTTCTCTCTCACAGTATAGTCTCCTCATGGCAACCAAAGTGCACTTTTTGTTGTTGTTAGGTGCCGTAGTGTAGGGTCTAACTCAAAGCAATCTTTGTAGGGTTTTTAATGGCTGATGTTTCTGGATTGCTTTGGGAGTGGATTGCCGTGTCCTTCTCCCATTTTGCAGTGCTGGGGATCAACTCAGGTCCTCATAGAGTGCAGAGCAGCACTCCCCGCACTGAGCTGTCCTTTTAGAGAATATAAATCAGATTATGCTATCCATATGCTTAGAACTATTGAATAGCTGCACGATCTGACCCCTCAACAGTCTTCCACTCACTCTATGTTAGCACATTTCCTCATTTTGTAGCACATTGAAGTCCCTCCTGCCTGAGTGCCTCTGCCCTGTTTGCCCTTCTGTAACACTCTTCCCCCATGTGGTCTCATCCATATACTGCATCTGCCTTCTTCTCTCTCAAGCCTTCAGAG
The DNA here is from genome assembly GCA_007922755.1 of Pedetes capensis. Lineage (NCBI taxonomy): Eukaryota > Metazoa > Chordata > Mammalia > Rodentia > Pedetidae > Pedetes > Pedetes capensis. The sequence goes on along the minus strand of VMDO01017397.1, from coordinate 4,708 downwards.
ACCAGCCCATCCAGAATGGTCCCTTTCACCCAGTCAACATCCTTGTCTCGCTTTCTAGACTATACTTTTCATTCTGTAAAAGAGGTATTTTATTATTTATTGTGCCTTATATCTGTCCACAAGAATGTAAGCTTCATGCAGCAGGTATATTATTAGTCATTTGCATTGTTGTTTACCTGCCCACAGAGCAGCGTTTGCCTCATAAAGGACTCAGTAAATACCTGTGGGATAAATAAATAACAGGAATGGCTATTAGAAGATGTCCAAGGCCTACTTTTTGAACTAATGAAACTTACATCTATTGTCTTAACCTAATTGTTAACTATGCTCCCTTCCACTCTTGAAAGCATTCCTCTGCTGAAAAATTATATGGTGAACCTTATACTAAGGAGCTATCTGTGGAGTGCCTTCAAGCCTGTGAAATGAATGGTGATTCCCTAGTAGTTTTGTACCATGTTAGCTTGTTCCACAGAAATACAGAAAAAAAATCTCAGATGTTTTCCAAAGGCACAGGCCTCAAAGGGATCAACATGGACTTTTCCACCAGCTGCTTCAGTAACTTTGCAATAAGCAATCATCCAGGGAACTCAGCCTGAGTTCCTGCGAAAGTATTTGGCATAAAGGAATTAACACTGCTACTTCTGATGCAAGAACAGCATGTACTTCACTGAATCATCTAGTCAAACCAAAGATGGAAGGCGTCCCAGAATGCCAGCTGGGCTTGGCTCCTGTTTTAGGAAGCAAAATTAAAAAAAAAAAAATTTAAAAAACCCTTGATCTGGTCTCTAAAGGCATTTCCATAGCACACAGGTTAAACTGGTCATGTGAATAGTGTACTTTGTGAACAAAGTACATATCTGTATGACAATTCTTCTACTGGATTTGCAGGTGTGGATCTATTAATTTTCACTTCAGTTTTCTGTAGATTTCTTCCAGTTCTGAGTCTGGACAGCAATTTCTAAAAAATAACATTTGACTGGCTGTGTTCGATAACCTTTATTGCTATTTTTTTATTAGAATTAGTGCAGTAGTTAACATGCACAAGTATTTGCTTGAAGCTTTATGTATATTACATCAATTAATCCTTAAAAATACTTTAGGAAGTAGATTCTATGATTGTTTCTGCTGTATAGATGAGAAATGCAGGCCTCTATGAGTTTAAGCAACATTTCCAAAATTACCTAAATAGTAGTTGAAATATAATTCACATATAAGCCTGCCAACTACAAAGTATGTACTGAGTCACTGTGTTCTACTCTTTAGATAGTGCTATTATTTAGTACAGCCTGCAGCGGTAGCCCTGTGGCATCCGATCCCGTCAGATCTCGGAAGCTAAGCAGGGTTGGGCCTGGTTAGTACCTGGATGGGAGACTGCCTGGGAGCACCAGAAGTTGTAGGCTTGGGAGAAGGACCTGGCAACCCCCTCCCAAAAATCAATCTGCCATTGAAAACCCTATGAACAGCAGAGAAGCACTGACAATAGTGTTTCCCCTGTTGTACACAGGGTCGCTATGAGTCGGATACCGACTTGACGGCACCTAACAGCAACAACAATTATTTAGTACATGGGAGAAGGACCTGGCAATCCACTCCCAAGACAATCCCAAAACAGTCAGCTATTGAAAACCCTATGAGGGTCGCTATGAGTCAGATACCGACTTGATGGCACCTAACAACAACAACAATTATTTAGTACACAATGCTGTGATAGTGCTGTTGTAATTTAGTACACAGTGCTGTGGCTGAACAGGATGTCCTAAGTAACTGAAATAAAGAAAAGATAAGCTCTACAAAGAAAGTGCTATTAATCTAAATTTTTCTACTAATTAAAATGAACCAAATTTATCCATCAAAAATTAAAGAGATGTCTCACAATCACTTTTTAAAGCTTACTTTAGCATGTTTTCACAGTTCATAATCCTTTCTCAATTCTCTTATATAACAGCAAACGTAGTAGTCATTGCAAACATGGATATACACATAAGAATTTTTAAAAAGGTTATTGTGCACGAGGCCATGTTTTAAGTGTTTCACATAGATTAACTCAAACTCATTTAAGCCTAATGTAGTCACATCACATGACTTGCATCAGGTCACATATCTTGTGAGTAGGAAACAACCCCAGATCCTCTGTCTCTATAATGAGCTTGTAACCTCTGTACCAGCTCCCTGTTCTATACAAATTGATTGATAAATGACTTTCCTCCCCTTCTAGAGTTTTTTGTTTTTGTAAGACAGTTTGCTTAGAGAAAGCACTCAGTTTCTTCCTTTCTATACCAGAGTATGGTGGGTCACAGTGAGATAATCTAAGCTTATGATAGGGAATAAAAACCATCCATTCAACACCCACATTAAAATATATGATGAATGAATAATGTTTCTTTTTCCTCTATGTGTCTTAAATTCCAGGAAGTGATGTTTTAAAAAATATTTTGGTATACTCTTTTGTACTTTTCTGTAAATGATCTCTTCCTAATAGAAGCAAGGCAGCCATCTGCAGGAAGGAGGGAAGGGGGATGAATAGAAAAGGAAGAATAAAAATACAAAATTTAAAAACAAAAATGCATAAAGAAAGGGAGTTCCAGTTGATGTCTAAATTTAAAAAAACTTTTCTTTGCAATGTTGGAGATCAACCATAGGGCCTTGTAGACTCTAGCAAAGTACTCTACCACGGAGCTACATCACCAGCCCTAAAATGATTTTTAATTCCAAAATATGTTTAAAATTATATTCAAGTTTTACAGTAGGTTTTGAATGGAAGTGTTTCTTTTCTTTCTTCTTTTTTTTTTTTTGTGTGTGATACTTCGGGATTGAACTTGCACATGTTTTGCAAGTGCTATGCCACTGAGCTGTATCCCTAGTTCATTTTTAATTTTTAAAATTTTGAGTCAGGGTCTCACTAAGTTACACAGGCTGCCTCTGGCCTTGAAATCACCATCCTTCTTCCTCCACATCCCAAGTCCCTGCCATGGCACCTGGCTGCCTTTATTATTGTTGTTGTTGTTGTTATTATTATTATTATATTTTTACTTTTCAAGAGCGTAACCTTTCAACTTGGCCATAGAATTTAATATAAAAGAACTCCCCATAGGAAGACCATGGATAAATATTCTCTTTCTGACATAAATGACTTGTGGGATGAAGAAGAAAGAATAAGAGGGAGCATATATCCTGACATGTGTTTTCTTTCCCCTTCAGCAAGAATCCAAGCCTCATATAAACTGAAGAAAGCGTATTAAAATATATTAAAATATTACACTCTCTAAATTGTTATTATATAAAATGATGAAATATAGGCAGTATGGATGTTATCCACCGTCTATACATTTGGGATTTCTATCTAGCATTCTATTTGAGGAGAAATAAAACTCTGACAATATGTGGCCACAACAAAGACATCTTGGTAGCACTGCATGAAAGTAGGAGAAAGATCTGAACTAACATTTCAGCCATTCTCCACTGCTGCAGAACATGAAAAATACTCAGATTACCCATGACCTTCAGGTAGTGACAAATAACATAGCTAAATTGGTGTTTGGACACCTACTAGTGGGCCTATGTGGTGAGAGACAAAAGAACTTCACTATACAGGCTTTGTTATGGTGATTATAGATCAAGAGAAGATGTGATGTAGAATTAGAGATGTCCCTAGCACTAGCAAAAGATGAAGTGGGACTTGGTTTATTCAGGGAGATATAGTAGGTACATTCCAGTCACCTGGAATGCAAACATTGGAAACAAAGAAGAAGGCTCAGTAGTTGGAAAATATGGTTTTGGTGACAGGAACGAAGCTGGAGATCGCATGATAGAATTTTGTCAGACCAATGACCTTTTCACTACAAATACATTTTTTCAACATCATAAACGGAGACTATACACATGGACTTCACCAGATGGAACATATAGTGATCAAGTTGACTACATAGGTGGAAAGAGACAATGGAAAAGCTCTATACAAAATGTCAAAACAAGACCAGGTGCTGACTGTGGATCAGACCATCAACTTCTCATATGCAAGTTCAAATTGAAGCTGAAGAAAATTAGAATAAGTATACGAGAGCCATGGTATGACCTTGAGTATATCCCACCTGAGTTCAGAGACCACCTCAAAAATAGGTTTAATGCATTAGACACAAATGACAGGAGACCAGAAGAGTTGTGGCATGACATAAAAGATATCATTCAAGAAGGAAGCAAAAAGTTCTTAACAAAACAAGAAAAAAAGACCAAATTACATGTCAAAAGGGACAGTAGAAATTGGGCTTGAATGTCTAGCAGCTAAAATAAAAGGAAGACATAAGTAAGTTAAGGAACTAAACAGAAGATTTCAGAAGGCAGCTCGAGAAGACAAAAACAAATATTATAATGACATGTGCAAGGAGCTGGAGGCAGAAAACCAAAAGGGAAGAACACTCTCTGTGTTTCTCAAGCTTAAGGAAGTGAAGAAAAAATTCAAGCCTCAAGTAGCAGTAGTGAAAGATTCTACAGGGAAAATATTAAATGATGCAAGAAACATCAAAAGAAGATGGAAAGAATACACAGAGTCATTATACAAGAAAGAATTGGTAGATGACCAACCATTCCAAGAGGTTGCATATGAAGAGGAACCAATGGTGTTGAAGGACGAAGTCGAAGCTGCCTTGAAAGAACTGGTGAAACACAAGGCTCCAGGAATTGATGGGATACCAATAGAGATGTTTCAACAAAC
>VMDO01017396.1:0-45008 GCA_007922755.1 Pedetes capensis | reverse complement strand
CAAATATGGATCTCTTCCAGTCAGTTGGCCAAGTAGCAGTTTTCCAAATCTGTTGGCATAAACATGTTAACACCTCCAGTGCTGCATCTGTTTGTTGAAACATCTCTATTGGTATCCCATCAATTCCTGGAGCTTTGTGTTTCACCAGTTCTTTCAAGGCAGCTTCCACTTCGTCCTTCAACATCATTGGTTCCTCTTCGTATGCAACCTCTTGGAATGGTTGGTCATCTACCAATTCTTTCTTGTATAATGACTCTGTGTATTCTTCCCATCTTCTTTTGATGTTTCCTGCATCATTTAATATTTTCCCTGTAAAATCTTTCACTACTGCCACTCGAGGCTTGAATTTTTTTCTTCACTTCCTTAAGCTTGAGAAACACAGAGCGTGTTCTTCCTTTTTGGTTTTCTGCTTCCAGCTCCTTGCACATGTTATTATAATATTTGTTTTTGTCTTCTCAAGCTGCCTTCTGAAATCTTCTGTTTAGTTCCTTAACTTCCTCATGTCTTCCTTTTGCTTTAGCTGCTCGACGTTCGAGGGGAAGGTCCAGTGTCTCTTTTGACATGTAATTTGGTCTTTTCTTTTTTTCTTGTCTTTTTAAGAACTTTTTGCTTCCTTCTTAAATGATATCTTTTATGTCATGCCACAACTCTTCTGGTCTCCTATCATTTGTGTCTAATGCATTAAACCTATTTTTGAGGTGGTTTCTGAACTCAGGTGGGATATATTCAAGGTCATACCATGGCTCTCGTATACTTGTTCTAATTTTCTTCAGCTTCAGTTTGAACTTGCATATGAGAAGTTGATGGTCTCATCCACAGTCAGTACCTGGTCTTGTTTTGACATTTTGTACAGAGCTTTTCCATCGCCTCTCTCCACATATGTAGTCAATTTGATTCCTGTATGTTCTGTCTGGTGAAGTCCATGTGTATAGTCTCTGTTTATGATGTTGAAAAAATGTATTTGCAATGAGAAGGTCATTGGTCTGACAAAATTCTATCATGTGATCTCCAGCTTCGTTTCTGTCACCAAGACCATATTTTCCAACTACTGAGCCTTCTTCTTTGTTTCCAACCTTTGCATTCCAGTCACCAGTGATTATCAGTATGTCTTGATTGCATGTTTGATCTATTTCAGATTGCAGAAGCTGATAAAAGTCTTCCCTTTCTTCATTTGTGACCTTAGTGGTGGGTGCATAAATTTAAATAATAGTCATATTAACTGGCCTTCCTTGTAGGCATATGGATATTATTCTATCACTGACAACATTGTATTTCATGACAGATCTTGAAATGTCTCTTTTGATGATGAATCCAACTCCATTTCTCTTTAGTTTATCATTCCCAGCATAGTAGACCACATGATCGTCTGATTCAAAATGGCCTATGCCGGTCCATTTTAGCTCACTGATGCCTAGAATGTCAATGTTTATGCACTCCATTTCTCTTTTAACAATTTCTAATTTTCCTAGATTCATACTACATACATTCCATGTTCCAATTATTAATGGATGTTTACAGTTGTTTCTCCTCATTTTGAGTGGTGCCACATCAGCAACTTGAGCACCCTGAGGCTTTACTGCATTTCCGTCATCACGGTAGACTCTACTTTGAGGAGGCAACTCTTCCCCAGTAGTGCCTTCCAACCTGGGGGCCTCATTTTCCAGCACTATATCTGACAGGGTGTCTTTGCTATCCATAGGGTTTTCAATGGCTAGTTGTTTCGGGAGTGGCTCGCCAGGTCCTACTCCCTATTCCCCCAATAGTCTGCATTAAAAAGCTCCATCCATGTGTAAAGAGCTTCCCACCAACTGTTTAATGTCCTACTTTTTTTTTTCAGAATTCAATAAATGCATGAAACTGTGAATAGTTTAATATTAATCAAGCTTTACTTACTAGTGAGTATACACCATGTAGAACATATATCTTAATATCAGTGTCTTATGCTCTTATTTATTCACCATTGGAAATCTATTTTTTTTACCACAAATTTTCCCATAGAAAATAGAAAGTGGTGTGGAAGAAGGAAGAGTATTGCCATTCCACTCCATTAATTTTACTAATACTTTGTTCTTTATGGCTATAGCCAATCCTACTGTTAATTACCTCCTTTTCTTTCTTTCATTTTTGATGTGAAATTCACAACATAAAATTGATCATTTTAAAGTGGGCAATTTGGTGGCATGTAGTGCAGTTACATTATTGTGCAACCATTCAATGCCTCTATTTAATTCTAACTTTGGATTATAATACAATACTGCTTTGTTGATTGATTCATTTTCTTGCTCTAATTGTTCCAGCTTTGGCCACTGGAGATGCTTTCAGTTGATTTCTGTATCCCTTTGCCCCACCTCCACCAATGTGCTTTTTTGTCAGTTCTATTTCTGATTGACATTTGATTTGTTTTCAGGATTATTATGAATAATGATAAGAAGAATACAAAAGATTTTTAAATGTGATACTAGATGGACTATGAAAGGAGACTTTTTATAGGAGAAGAACTCAACCAAGTCAGATCATTTTGTTGCTCAACTTTCATTGAGAACGTGCATGTCAGGCAACTCAAGGTTTTTGCCACTCTGTACTTATTTGCTAATAACCACAAAACCAAGTAAATTTGAAAACATGGACTCCACACATAATGAAAACCAACTGTATTTAATCAATTTCTGTCTTCCTCCATTAAACCATGAGTAACCAAAATAGTGAACTACTTCCCTTGATCCTTCATATTTAGCACAAAGCTACACATTTAGTAGGTTCTTAGTAAAAATTAATTATACAAATGAATTAAATAGTAGCTGGGTGTGGTGGCACATGCCTGTAATCCCAGTGGCTGGGGAGGCGGAGGCAGGAGAATCACAAGTTCAAGACCCGAGGTGGTCTGTGTAACTTAGTGAGACCTTGTCTCAAAAAGTAAAAAAAAAAAAAAAAATGGGCTGAGGGTGTAGCTCGGTGGTCCAGCACTTACAGAGCATGCAAGCATGAGGCTCTGGGTTCAACCTGCAGTACCGAAAAAAAATGAATTAAATAAATATCCTATGCATACCCAGGCATAGTGGTATACACCTATATTATAAGCACTCTGGAGGCTAAGGCAGGAGCATCACAAGTTCAAAGCCAGTTTGGACTGCATCACAAATTCCAGGCTAACCTTGGCTACACAGTGAGACCCTGTGTCACAAAACACACACACACACACACACACACACACACACGCACACGCACGCACGCACAAAGGTCCTAGGAAATTCTTATGGAGGAACTTCAATATTTAAATTGCAAATCTTAAATGAGACACCAGTTGAGTTATATACTTATTTGCTTACTTTAAAAGTATCATATTTATTTCAGTTTCTGATTACATTTTTAAATTAAAGTTGTTGGATAGTTTTTTGTAGCACCCTAATGATAACGAATTTTATTGATAATAAATACATTAATAACCTACTAAATATTGACAGTGAATAGAATTATTGGACTATGCATCTATAAAAGCCATGTTTTTAATAGTAAAAACTCCAATTATACTACTCAGCCAAAGGAAATACCCTTGACCTCTTTGCTTCTAATTATAACACATTTTCATTTTGATACATAACTATTGTGCCAAACAAATTTTTCTCCAAATTCTAAGCCTTTCTTCACCACTGATGAAGTATGATTTAAACTGTTATTCTTTAAGAGGTCCTAAAAAGAAATATATTATCACATGAGTTAAAGAATGGAATGAAAAGCAGGAGTGAGATATATATATACGTATAGATATAGATATATAGATAGAGATTTCTCCAGAGAAATACACCAGTAGAATATATATATAAAACATACACACATGCATGCACACACACACACACACACACACACACACACATGAACAGATTTATTACATTGGCTTACACTATCATAAGCTAAATAATTCCACAATGGCCCTCTGCAGGGTGAAAACACAAGGACACAAGCAACTGCTCAGTCCAAAAAGCTGGAAGCACCAGCACAAAAGAGACCAATGATGCCGCCCCAGACCAATGCCCAAGGCCTGCAAAACCCCTGAACAGCTGCTGGGGCAAGACTGCTTTCAAAGTCAGAAGAATGTGGAGTGTGATGTCTGCAGGTGTCAGCAGCAGAAAAAAAAATGCACTCTCTCTGCATTTTTGATTCGTCCACACCCCCAACATGTTGAACAGCACCACCCACATTCAGGGCACGTCTTCCCCCGCTCAGCTTACTAAGTCACACACCAGTCTTCTCTGGAAACACCCTCAAAGACACACCCAGAATTATGTTTTAATAATTTTCTGGGCATCCTTTGAGTCAAGTTAACCTTCACACCATATAACCAGCTATTTATCTGACAAGAAATACTAACTAGTTCACATTTCTATTTAGCATAATTTTAAAAAACTGATTCAAAAATAATAGAGTATTTGCCATCTTAACTACAAGGTAACTATAGGAACAGAAACTGCTATCTCCACTAGGTGATATTCTACATAGTCAAGATAAGGCTACTCTATAGAATTAGTTTTAAAATGTGAATACTGATAATTACCAGTATCTCAAAGATTAAAATCAGAAAAGTGAGAAAGTAGAAGTATGCATTGATTAATATTATTTTGCTTTGACAAAAGCATAAATGGCTTAATTGTAGAAAATAGGCAATCATGACAAAGGATGTGATTAATACACTGTACCTCTTTTGAATCAAAGCACACATTTCAATTTAGGGAGGACAATTCTAACTTTTACATTCTTAATTTCCAGTGATCAAAAGAGAAACCTATTTTAAGCAATTGTTTAAGTAGAGTTCATGGTTAAACTAATTTTTTCCACAGAATGTTTCCATTTCAATGCACAAACTGCAAAATGGAAAATGACTAAGTCAATTATAAAGAACAAGTAGCATAATAAATGCTAATGTAAAAAATTGTAAATAGACACTACTGTGCTTCTACACCTAAGTTACTGTCGTACTGAGGTAAGAACTCCCATGGTTCTTCCATATGGTCAGACATCTTTTACTAAACAATACGATCATAATAGCCAAAAAGAAACCTTAGTTGGTCCTTCAAAGCTGCAGTTTCCCCAAATGCTTTTGCTCTAGTTGCACAGCCTGTTTCTTTAATCCTTTCTTTCTTTTTTTGGAGGGGGGGCCCTTAGGTCTTATTATATTTTCTTGACATTTTTATGTCTTCTTTTGTTCCTTTGCTTTGGCTTCAATCATACTGGACAGTGGAATAAGGGTCAAGAGAATCGTAGTAAAGAAGCCACATGGGGAGGAAGATATCTGATAACAGGAGATGAAAGCTTCTTTTGTTGGCTGCCTTTAAATTCTTTAAACAAACAGACATTAAAGGGTTTGTCAAAACAAGATTGAAACTGCTGTTTTTAGAGAATAATCTTGAGCCCAGATTGGGCAGCCCCAAAGCACACCCTTTATTAGAATGTGTTCCAGTGAGATTGCTTCCTCTGGTGGGCCAACAAATATCCAGCACTGAATTAACCATGACTTATATAGCCCCACTGTTCACTAAGCTATGTTAGGAAGAAGACTGGCATCTTATTTCCCGTGATGATTTCCTTGTTGCAAACAAAAGGCAATTCAAATTCATTCCAGAAACTTTCAAGCTACACCAGACAGTAAGCATGCAAAATATTCTTGTGTTCACGATGGTGGCAATGTTCTTTTGCAATGAAAAGCATTTTACAAATGTAATGGCTGACCCTTCATCCTCTTCAATCTCTTAGTTCCTGAGTTTTCTCACAGCTACCAGCACCAGGGAACAGTATCACTATTAAAATACCCTTTCTTGTTCTTGGAGGCCAGTGAGATTTTCTCAGTATTGTTTGTCCAAAAACATTTTGATTCTACCCTAAAGCATTTACCATAGAAAACGTTCTTTGCAGAAACCAAACCCAAATCCAAAAGTCCTGCTCTGTCTGCATATTGACATTTCATGTGCCTGTTCACCTGTCCCTAGGTTGGGCATTCTCCTACCATCTTTTATACAATAGGCATTTAGTTTTAAATAAGCAATAACAAGAGATGCATTAGCTTAGCATAAATGTAATGTAAAATATAAAGCAAAAAGCATTTGTTATGTGACTGTCATATATCTGGGCACTCTTATTTTCATTTGCATCATATGGTTGTAAAAGCTGGACGTTGAATAAGGGAGACAGGACAAGAATTGATGTTTTTGAATTATGGTGCTGGAGGTGAATATTGAATATACCATGGACTGTCAAAAGAACCAACAGATCTGACCTAGAAGAAGTGCAACCAGAGTGCTCCTTGGAAGCAAAGATGGCTAGACTATGTCTTATGTATTTAAAAAAAAAAAAGAAAAAAAAAAAAGAGGAAAACCCTCAACTAGATGGATTGACATAATGCCTGCAATAATGGGCTTAAGCGTAAATAAGATCCAATGCCTATCACAAAATTGGGGAGTGTTTCATTCAGTTGTACATGGGGTTAATATGAGTCAGACCTGACTCAATGACACCTAAAAATAACACAACAATCAGACATTGGCACAATGTAATGTTTACTATTCCCTCTTCTCTGCTGCCATAATTGGAAGTTTAACCTCTCCATCTCTACCATCAAAATTTCCCCCCAATCTGTACTCAGTCTCATTAATCCTGCCAATACCGTAGTTCAGAGTTCTGCCAGTGGTCTTGACTCTTGAACATAAGGAACATTTTTAATGCTAACATAAATAGCTTGTTCCCTCCTACAAAAAAAGGAACTTGTATTATCAGTGGCTAACATTTGCAAAAAATCTACAATGACAAAACACCATTGTGTAAATGATAACCTACAATAAAATCCATAGTAGTTACAAACTTTAACACATTTAAATGAAGTTATATTTTATCAGACACAACAATATCTAAATACACTTCCTAAATTGCATGTGTGCGTGTTGGCTGCTCTGCATCTACCTCTTCTTGGGAAATCAGTCACCCATTTGTACTCTACTGCTGTTGCCTTAGGCTAATGGCAGTCACCTTGACATGTTTGCTAAACCCACTCTGTATGTCATGGATTGGTCCAGGATGTTGGCAAGTGGCACAAACTGGGATAATCAGAGCTCCTCCGTGTGACTGGGAAGAAGAGCCCTACAGTGCCTGGCAGTAAAGCTCTGAGGATGTGAGCATTAATGCCACAGCAGCTGTCCCTTTCACAACATTGTAAGACTTGGGATGAAGCCAACACCAAGAACAGCAGAAACACGAGATGAAAATGAAAATATCTTCTTTTTGCATAAGCTAGTTTGAGTCTCTGTTTTAAATCTCCCATCCAAGGGTATATTTTGGAGAAAGCAAAATCTGAAAAACCAAGTGACATTTTAAAAAATAAAATTTAATTTTTAAATTAGAGGAGTAAAACATCAACATAAAAAAACTCAAACATTATATAGGAACATAAAATTAAAGGGAAAAATTTCTCCACCCAAATCCACAGTCCAACTTTTCACTAGAGATTTCTAAATTGGCTTCTAGAAAAATATTAGCGTACAAAAAGATAAATGTTATTAAAAATGGAAGTTTTTAAAACTTCATTTAAACCATTAATATTAGATAATACAAGTTAGCCCATTAGCTTTCTCACTGGAAATGTGGATATACCCCATAAATTTTAATGAGCTACAGAGCATGTTGGTGCAATGATATGGCATAACATACTTTTACAAGGCTTCTATCAGTAATAAGAAAAAGTAAGTATGTGGACTGTGTGAACCAAGATTACACATAGAATTTGAGAGTAAAATAGTGGTTACTATGGGTAGCATAGCCAGCAGCCACCACCATGGCCTCTCATCCTGTCAGATCTTGGAAGCTAAGCAAGGTCAGCCCTGGTTAGTACTTAGATGGAAAACACCTGGGAACACCAGGTGCTGTAGGTTTGGGAGAAGAACCCAGCAACCCACTCCCAAAAAGCAATTAGCCAGTGAAAACCCTATGAAAAGCAGGAAGCACTAACAATAGTGTTTTGTCTGATGTACATATGGTCGCTATGAATTGGACACCAACTGGACGTCACCTAACAACAACATAGGCAGCAGGGAGTACAGGTGACGGTGGAGGCAGAGAAACTTTAGTTCACAGGTTACTTAGTTCCAGTTAGATAGAAAAAATAATTTCTTGTATGCTATTGCACAGTAGTGTGACTATGTTGTTAAATGCCATTGAGTCTGCTCTAATTCACAGGGACCCTAGATACAACAAAACAAAACCCTCCCCAACACTGTTCAATACACACCATCTGTTTTATGCTTAAGATGATTGTTATAGACACTGTGTCAATCCATCTAGTTGAGGGTCTTCCTTTTTTTGTTGACCTGCCAAATTCCCAAACATGATGTCCTTCCCTAGGGAATGGTCCCTCCACACAACATATCCATAATATGTAAGATGCAGTCTAGTGCTTCCACAGAGCAAACTGATTGCACTTCTGAGACAGACTTGATGGTTCTTTTTGCAGTCCCTGGTGTATTCAGTATTCATCTACAGTAAGATAATTCAAAAGCATCAATTCTTCACCTATCTACCTTATACATTGTCCAGCTTTCACAAGCATATGATGTGTCAGAAATGACTATGGCATGAGTGAGGCACACCTTTGTCTTCAATGTGACTTTACTTTTAAGAGGTCTTTTGCAGCAGCTTTCCCCAATACAATTTATCTTTTAAGTTCATGACTGTTGTTTCTGTGGGTGTTGATTATAGAACCAAGTAAAGCAAAATCTTGGACAACCTCATCTTTTCCCCATTTAACATGAAGCTGCATACTGACTCAGTTCTAAGAATTTTTGTTTTATTGATGTTGAGGTGCAATCCATACTGAACGCTGTGTTCTTTGATATTCACCAGAAAATGTTTCAAATCCTCTTCATTTTCAGCAAGCAGAGTTGTGTCCTCTGCATAATGCAGGTTGTTAATGAGTTTTCCTCTGAACCTGATGCTGCATTCTTCTTCATAAACTCCAGCTTCTCAGATTATTTGCTCAGCATAGAGATTGAAGAGGTATAGTGAAAGGATACAGCCCTGATACACACTTTTCTTGACTTTAAACCAAGCAGGGTTTCCTTCTTCTGTCCAAATGACTATCTCCTGGTCCATGTACAGATACCTCATGAGTACAATTAAATGCTCTGGTATTCTCATTCTTTGAATTTGTTATCCATAATTTGTTGTGATCCATGCAGTCAAATGCCTTTGCATAGTCAATAAAATATAAATAGACACCTTTCTGGTATTCTCTGTTTTTGACAAATAGCCATCTGATATCAGCAATGATGTCCCTAGTTTCACACTCTTTTCTAATTCCAGCTTGATTTTCTGACAGTTCCCTGTCTATATACTGCTGCAGTCACTTTTGAATGATCTCTGGCAAAATTTTACTTGCATGTGATATTAATGATATCATTCAATAATTTCCACATACAGTTGAATTCCCTTTCTTGGGAATAGGCATAAATATGGCTCTCTTCCAGTCAGCTAACCAGGTAGCTATTTTCCAAATCTCTTGGCATGGATAAGTGAGCACTTCCAGTGCAGCATTTGTTTGTTGAAACATCTCAATTGATATTCTATCAATTCCTGGACCCTTGTATTGTGTCAATTCTTTCAAAGCAATTTTCACTTCTTTCAGTACCATTGGTTCCTAATCACGTGCAAGTTCTTGAAATGTTTGGTCATCCAAAAATTCTTTTTGTATATTGAGTTGATGTATTCTTTGCATCTTCTTTTGATGCTTCCTGTGTCATTTAATATTTTCCCTGTAGAATTCTTCACTACTGCCACTTGAGGCTTGAATTTTTTCTTCAATTCTTTAAGCTTGAGAAAAACAGAGCACTTTCTTAACTTTTGGTTTTCTATCTCCAGCTCGTTATACATGAAACTACAATATTTGATTTTGTTTTCTTGAGCTGCTCTTGTAAATATTTTATTTAGTTATTTAACTTCACCATGTCTGCCTTTTATTTTAGCTATGTGACATTCAAAGGTAAGTTTCAGAGTCTCTATTAACATGTAATTTGGTCTTTTCTTTTTTCCTATCTTTTCAATAACCTTTTGCTTTCCTCCTGAATGATATATTTGATGTCATGCCACAGTTCATCTGGTCTTCAGTCATTGGGGTCTAATGTACTAAATCTGTTCTTGAGGTGATCTCTGAATTCAGGAGGAATATACTCAAGGTCATACCTTGTCTCTTGTACACCTATTCTAATTTTCTTCAGTTGCAGTTTGAACCTGCATATGAGAAGTTGATGATCTGATCCACAATCAGCACCTGGTCTTGTTCTGACTTTTGGAATTGGAGTTTTCCATCATCTCTTTCCACAAATGTAGTCAGTTTGGTTATTATATATTCCACCTGGTGACTTCCTTGTGTATATTCACCATTTATGTTTGTGAAAAAATGTATTTGCAATGAAAAAGTCATTGGTCTAACAAAATCCTCTTATTCGATCTCTACCATATTTCTGTCATGAAGGCCATATTTTCCAACTCAATTGAGCCTTCTTTGTTTCCAACTTTTGCATTACAGTCACCAGTAATTATCAGTATATCCTAATTGCATGTTCACTGTATTTCAGATTGCAGGAGCTGGTACAAATGGTCCCTGTTTACATTTGTGGCCTAAGTGGTGGTGCTAATTTTAATAATAGTCATATTTACCAGCTTTCCTTGTAGGCATATGGGTATTATGCTATCATTGAGAGCATTGTACTTCAGGACAGATCTTGAGATGTCTTTTTTGATGATGAATGCAACTCCATTTCTCTTTAATCTGTCATTCCCAGCATAGTAGATGATATAATTATCTGATCCAAATGGCCCATACCGGTTCAGTTCAGCTCACCAATGTCTAGAATGTCGATGCTTAATGTGTTTCATTTAACTTTTGATGATTTCTATACTTCCTGGATTCATACTACATATATTCCATGTCCCAATTATTAATGGATGTTTGCAGTTGTTCCTCCTCATTTTAAATCATGTCACATTAGCAAATGGAGATTCTTGGGGTATTACACCATTCCCGTCATTAAGATCAATTCTATTTTGAGGAGATAAGTCTTCCTCAATCATCTTTTGGGTGCCTTCCAATTTGGGGTGGGGGTAAGGGCTCATTTTCCAGCACTGTATTTGACATTTTTTTCTGGTATTCATTGGGTTTTCAATGGCTAATTGTTTTGGGTGGGGGCTGCTGGGTCTTTCTCCCTAGTCTGTCTTAATGTGTAATCTCAGCTGAAACCTGTCCACCATAGATGACTCTGCTGGTATCTGTAACACGGATCACAAAGATTTCAGTATCAGAGCAACACATAAGCCCCTACCATAAAGCAAACTGACTGACATGTGGGGAAGTGTGACTATAGATATCCCGAATGTCTTGCATATTTCAAAAAGCTAGAGGAAAGGATTTTGAAAGTTTTCATTACAAAAAAATTTTATATATTTGAGTAGATAGGTATGTATCTTGATTTGAACATTATATAACATATATATGTATCACACCGCATCATACCATATAAATATATATATATATAATTTTTACATGTCCAAAATAAAAATTTAAAATTTAAAAATTCTTAACTTTTATTTTTTGTGTTTTGGTGCTAGGGCCCTGCCATGCTAGGCAAGTACTCTACAACTGAGCAAAACACCAGCCCCTAAATTTTTTAATTTCTTAGGAGAAAAATAAACAAGCACAATGTTAAAAGATTTAACTTCAAAGAAGACCTAAATTATTTTTTCCATATTATTTGTAGGTTACAAGATAACAAACTTTTTGCTGTCTCACATGTACTTATAATCGTAATGGTAAGTGATAATTCCCACTTGGATGATGGAGTTAACTATATCTTAGCTACATAGCCTTAACCAAGACTTCATTTTGAATTAAAACATAAATAGTTAAAAGGAATAACCATCACTTTTATACTTTTAAAAAATATCTGCTAGTATTTAAACATAATAAATCTTCACAATTATGAGTGAAAATTGGATCCATATATCTAAAGAATCTCTTTTCTCACTTACATGAATATAGCATAACTTCTATAGACAAGAAGAACCAGATAGACACTATTTCTGAGCCTATGATAGAACTGGTAATTTTATAATCAGTTTACATTTTTTGTACTTTTAGTAAGTAGTCTTATGTTTCTCTTTCTAGTTTCTTTATTACTTGAGATTTTACATTTAATTCTTTAATTACTTTAATATGTTCAAAATGATGTATATTATAGAGTCATTCAATCAATAGTCACTTCCTTTCCATTTAAGTATGATGTGTCTCACCTGAGTTCTGTTTGATTTCCTCTACTGCTGTTGGTAATATGTGCACAAATGGATAAATATACAATTTTAATACTTAGTCTGAATATAAACCAACCACTTTGAAATATTTGTGGTACCTGAATTACTTTTTGAAATCTGATCAAGTTGGCTTCAATAAGCCTTATCTTATCTTCCTGATGTGAAATATATCATGTTACCAAGTTATATTAGAAAAAATATTTGATGATATGCATTACAAAAGCAGAGATCTACAACCTCTGAGAAAGCAGTCACTGAAGACAGTTTTAATATAACTCTATTGAACATCAAACCGGCAATATATCAGTAAGTTTAATTTTCTATGATTTTCCACAAGATACTCCTGGAGTGTGGCAGGCATAGGATGTAGATTTAATAAAGTATTTGGATTGAGGAGGGAGGGGGGAGGGAAGGAGAGAGAGAAAGAGAGAGAGAGAGAGAAAGAGAGAGCGCAACTGAGCTGTTATTGTGGAAAGTTAATGTGACTTTCACAAAAAATTAATTACGTAAATAACTTGAGTCAACACCACCAATTGTTTGAAATTCTGCAAAGGGGCTAAATTTGAGCCTCTTAATAGATAATTCCCTGCAGCAGAACCACAAAAAACAAAGAAAAATGTTTAAATGTTGCCATTATAATGAAGATTTTACATTTACATTTTGCCTTCTCAGAACTACTGTGAAGACTTCCTGAACAGTATTTTTCCAGTAGGTGAGTTTTAGTGCAGACTGATGACAGAAGTAAGCCCTACCTAAAAACTTATTTCATGTATGAATCATGTAAAAATAGAAGGAATTGGAACTCTTTCAAAAGACAAAAATATGCCCAAAGTATGCATTAATTGAAGCAGCCTAAGATTTAGCAAATATTTCTTTTTACAATCAAAACCATCTCCAGGTTTTGTCTTCATGAACAATTACTACCCTTGACTGCCAGTGTCTTCTATAGCCCATTATTTATTTTAAAATAAATAACAAGTAATTATCACTTGGTCTAGTTCTATTTTATTCCTCCTGTAGAAAATAAGATAAAATAGTGAAGAAGTCAGTGTGGTATGTTTTTCTCAGTTGAATTTAGATACTTCAGATTTCAGAATGTTCTTGTATTGGACAATGGTAATCACAGCACATTTAGGAATGTTAACAACTAATAGCTCTGGAGAAAGGTCAATTGGTAAAAGTTGCTGTCATATCAAACATGAGATTAGTACACTCATATTCCCTCCTGCACTGAAGTGGTAATGTCTTTATAATAATAATTACAAGCATCATATCCAACCACATTATTTTCAATGTTTGTATGCACAAACTGGATGCATTTATAAAATGCTGTCATTTTAACATTCAGAATGTGCTTTGAAACATGCATAGATTGATATTTGCTACCTGTCATGTTGCTATCCACAGATACAATTCAGAAAGTTTTCCAGAAACATTTGGCCTTGCCAAAAATGTAGGTTAAACCACATTGTCCCCAGGTTGAGAAATTGGGGCTCCTTATTCTCATGAAAAAAGATCCTATTCTCTGAAAACCTAATACTTTCCTTATTTAATAAATATTCTTTGAAATTCTTATATAGAAATACAGAGTTAAAATTTTCAAAGATGGTATTTCCTGATATCAATGATTATATTCATTAAAAATACAAATATACAGTTGGAATACAGCTTATCAAATAATCCCATGTTTCTGCAATTCTTTCACTCTCTTGTAACACCATCCCACTATGTCCTACAAATTTAGTTTCTTTAGATATTCTCTTGGGAAAAGATGTATTATTTACCCTAAGTTTATAGTGACCAACTTAACCCAAGCTTAATAACAATAAACTTATAAATACTCTTAGTATAAATATTAGGTGCCTATTACACAGAGGGATCATCCCAGGTTCTACATAGTAGGCATTATCAGGCAGTAATATTTAAAATGTTAACCCCCATCATACCATAATTGTGGGTTGGATATGAAGTATCCCCCAGTAGGCTTATGTGTTAAAGGCTTGGGCCACACCTATTGGCACTATTGAAATATGGTTGGATCATGAGGGTACTAACTTCATCAATGGGTTAATTCATTGGTGAGTCCAAGCTGAACATGCTATTAGGAAGTGGAGCCTAGTTGGAGGAAGTGGATCACTGGGGCATGATTTTGAAGCACATACTTTGTTCCCAGTACTTACCTCACTCTCTGCTTCCTAGCTACAATGAGGCGAGCAAGTTTGCTCTGCCAAACCCTTCCCTCATGATGTTCTGCTTTACCACAGTCCAGAAACAATGGAGCCAGCCAACCATGGACTGACACCTCTGAAACTGAGCTAAAATAAATCTCTTCTCCTTTTACATTGTTTCTCTTGGGTATTTGTGATGGCAATGAAAAGCCAATTAACACTATGATTTATTTATTGGTATAGACATGGCAACTATGAGTAAATCCTGGAAATTACCAGATGAATATTAAGGTCTAATATATAGTTTGCTGACACTGTCATAACAAAGTACCACAGACCAGGTGAATTACACAACAGAAAATTATTTTCTCACAGTTCTAGCAGCTAACAGTGTAAGATGAAGCTGTGGCAGAGTTGGTTTGTTCCAAGGGCCAGAAAGGAGGCATTTGTTTTAAGGGCTCACTCCTTGTCTTGCAAATCATGATCCTCTCCCTGTTGTCTTCACATCATTTTTATTTCTGTTCATGTCTTTGTCTAAATTTACTTTTCTTATAAAAATATAGCTGTTATTGTTTGGCTATATAATGACTCCTAAGGCTCATGTTTGAATGTTTGGTCCCCAGTGTGTGGCTGTTTTTGTAGGCTATGGACATTAGGAGGTGGGACCTAGTTGGTGGAAGTAGGTCACTGGTAGTGAGCCTTTGAAAGTTATACCTGGTCTCCAGTCTACTCACCTCCTGTCTCTGCTTCCTACCTCCCATGACATGAACAGCTCTCTTCCACCATATATTGCCATTGCCATAATGTTCTGACCAAGTACATGGGGCCAAATAACCACAGACTGAAACCTCTGAAACTCTGAGCCAAAATAACTTTCTTTCTTTGTGAGTTGTTTCTGTCAGGTATTTGGTCAAAGCTACACAAAACTAAATAATACACAACCCAAAACAATTGTTTCCTCTTTCTTCCCTGTATTCATTTCACCCTGTCAGCCTGCTGGAGACTCAGGCCCTTTGTTCTACAATCTAGCCTTTGCTGATGTCTCCAAAATTTTGGTGTCAGTGTGATAGAAAGAAACTCTCTCATGGCAATAAGCCACAAGTGACACAGGGATGTTATAAATATGGCCCTATAAAACCAACCACAGTGATAAGGTTTTAAAGACTATCTCCCCAGATGATCTATACTGGAATACTCAGTAAATCAGTAGCTACTGAAGTGATAATCTGGTTTACAATGGTAATAACTGATTCTACAGTTAGAAAATGAGTATTTCTTTTTAAGATTTTATGTATTCATTCTAAACAAAGAAATTATTTGTGAGGGAAAAAGACAGAATATTTTGTCTTTTTTTAATTTCAGTCTTTAAATAAATAAAACAGGAACAGTGAAGACTCATTTGTCAGCATAATCCCTTAGTTCAATTTATTGTCTAATTTATTTTGTTAATAAGAAGTACATTTCTCATACTTAGAATTATATTATTTTTATATTTTTAAATAAAATTTGTTTTTACATGTTGAGCGTGGTCACCCTGACCCAGATGATAATATAAATATAAACAAGCCAAGATAACAGGACGCAGTGATGATGCATGCACCCTCAACTAACACAGGTGCCTTTGACATCATGCTGAATCATGGTTATGTAACTGCCCACATGTGCACATAATGTTATCTTATGTAACCCTCTGGATGTACATCCTGTATGACTGTGTCACGATTGGACCATGAACTGGCAATTAGCCACCATTATGTAGAAGTCTTATAAGCCCCTCTGCAGTGCTAGTGGCATGGAAAGGTGCGCCCTTCAATAAAGCATGTCAGACCTGCCTGCAGTTCCTCATGTGCTCCTTGGTTTCTCAGTTGGTGCCAAGCATCTGTCTCTTGCTGAGGAGATTAGGTTCAATACCAACATGAACCTCAATACCGGGCATAGTCGGCCAGATCCGATGAGTGCCCACTCCATCCTGGAGGACCCTGGTGAAGTGATGTAGCTCTCTACTAGTTTGTGGCACCTGGTGGCAGTCATATTGCTGAGCTGGTCCACCCCTGAGGATCAGGAACATGTGGACTCTACACTTGAGTCCTTGAATGATGCCCTGGAAGTAATAGAAGCCAGTATCCCAACCTCCTACCAGAGGATAATAGGACAAATGTCCTGGCTAATCCTGACCATGCTGCAGCAACAGCACAATGAAGTGTCTGCAGAGCAGGAGCAGGTGTGGCAACTGCAACAGGCACAGGAGGACCTGAATGCCCGGATTCAAGCCCTGGAGGAAGGGTCACCTACAGGTAATTGGGAAGACAAAGGTACCATGCCAGGCCCATCCTCCTGTGTCCCAGTATCACTCATAATACAGACCTGCTGCATCATTAAGCAACAGATAGAGCATGAGCAGCCAAAGGGCCCTGGTCGGGGGAGTCCCCCAGGGACTGAGCTGGGTAAGTCAGTAGACCGTGATGACACTGTATATCCTACAGGGGCTGAGAAAGTTGGCCAAGCAGCTTCCTGGAAAAGTGGGAGAAAACATGCTAGCATGGGTGCTGCACTTAAAGGATGATGGGCAGGTAGCCTGGAGCCACCCCTGGAAGACAGAGCCCAGCTAGACTCCATTATCACACACCTGTCCCTCCAGCAGTGCATCTAGAACAGCTGGCAATACCAAGGTAACTACTCTATACTTAACTGGCTGATGAATCTGGCTCAGCTGATCTGGCAGAATGTGGGTGACCTGCCTGAGACTATGAGTAGATGGACCACATATACCAGTCTGTTCCAGATAGTCCATGAAATATGCATGTGGCAAATGATGTTCCAAGTCTAGTATCAGGGCCCTGATGATGAGTTCTTCATAAATCTATGAAAGACACGATATTAGCTACAGCCCCTGTTGGAACTTTTGTATCCCTGGCTGGCATTCTCAACCCTTATGAGGACAGAAACATTTATGAGGTCCCAATGGCTATGGTCACCCTGGGGGACGTGGAAATGAAAAAGTCGGAGAAAAGGGCCTACGTGACCCACCCCACAACCAGGAAGGACACCAAAAGGGGAAAGGATGCCAAAAGACTGAGACCAAGGAGCCCAGGAAGGTGACCCATTTACAAATATGGCTGGACCTTACAGCAGTAGGGTTAAACAGAGGGAAAATAGATCAGCAGCACACTGAGGTTCTGAAGGCCCTATGGAGGCAGTTCCCTGAGGAACATTGGTTCCAAAGGAAGCTGATAAAATGTGGTAGCGCTGGCATCCTCTGTCTGGAGGATTTCCTAGGACAGGTGGCAATCTTTAATAATCTGCTGGACTGACTGGATAGTCAAAAGGCCCAATTAGTGGGGGAACCAGAGGACCAATGGCTACATGTAGAAGTCACCTTGCATTGGTCCCCCTGCAATATACAGCAGGTATTGGCTCTGATGGATACAGGGGCTGAGTGTATCTTGATTTATGGACACCCAGAGCAGTTCAGTGGACCAACAATGACAAGACAAATATGGTGGCTACAATATGAGGGTACAACAAGCCACCCTCACTCTGGGCATAGCATGGATGCCCCCATAGGCTTACACCATGAATATATCTCTGATTCTGGAATAAATACTGGTTATGAACATTTTGCACCATCTTACCCTAAACACCATGTAGGGGGAGTTTCATCTGCAAGTTGTTAAACCAGTGGTACAGAGGTTCATCTGCACCATGAACCAGTGTTTCTGCCAACCCCCCAACAAATGATGAAAATGAGACAATGTCATCTTTCAGGAAGAAATGAGGAGATAGGCCAGGCCATCTTGCAACTGGAAAAAGCAGGTATTATATGACCTACACTAGCCCATTGAATTCACCAGTGTGACCCATGAGAAAGCCTGATGGAACCTGGAGGATGATAGTTGATTACCGGGAATTGAACAAAATGATTCTTCTTTTGCATGTAGCTATTCTGTCCGTTCTGGGCCTGATAGATCAATTGACTTTTTGGGGGGGACAATATCATTACGTGATAGATGTGACCAGTGCCTTCTTTTCCATTGACATCACTCCTGAGAACCAGGAACTATTTGCTTTCATGTGAGAAGGCCAACAATGGACAATTACGGTTTTAATGCCAGGGTACCTGCACAGTTCTACTATTTGCCATCGGTTGGTAGCAAGGGACTTAGCTACCTACACATGGCCAGCTACCATTTCCAGTTATGCAAACTCTAATTCTCTTTCAGCTTTAGAGAAAAATAAAGAAAACTTAAGAATGGCATTGGAAACATGAATCTCAGCCATTAATTCCAACAAAATGCAAGGACCTGGGCTATGTGTCAAATACTTGGGAATTACCTGGTCAGGTAAGATGAAAGTTATTCCTGAAGCTATGGTTTACAAGGTTCAGGCCTATCTTCAACCCACCATCGTGAAGCAATTACAAACTTTCTTGGGTCTGTTAGGATATTGGTAGGTGTTTATTCCTCACTTGGCTCAACTCCTGTGGCCCTTAATCCAATTATGTAAAAAGAGGGCATCATGGAATTGGATCCCACAAATGGAATAAGCATTTCAGGAACCCAAATGGGGTATAGGGTAGACTCAAGCCTTGCAAGTAGTGGACATGAGAAACTGTTTCAATTGGATATAACTATGACTTCTAAGTGGTTTGGCTGGGGCTTATGGCAGGCCATGGGGAAATGACAAATGCTGATTGGATTTTGGTCCCACCTATAGAGAAGGGAAAAGAGAGTTGATACTCCGTAATGGAGAGTTGGGTTGGGATTTAGCTCAGTTGGTAGAGTGCTGCGCTGCAGTCTCTGAGGACCAGAGTTCAATTCCCAGCACCACAAAAATGGGAGAAGGGCCTAGCAATCCACTCCCAAGGCAATTCCAAAACAGTCAGTTATTAAAAACCCTATGAGGGTCCCTATGAGTCAGATACCGACTCGAGGGTACCTAACAACAACAACAATGAAGAAGCAACTTGACGCTGTGTATGCAGCTCTGCAGGCTAATGAAGCCATTACCCTGCAGAACAGAATACAGGTCAGGACAATGTATCCTATAGCTGGATGGATACAATCATGAGTGTTTACCCCCAAGACAGGAGGGGCCCAAATGCTCACTTTACCAAAGTGGGAGCCAACCTGGCAGGCAGAGGTGAGCACTAGCCCGCTGTCCCAAGAATTATAAATGCTGTGCCCTGTCACATTCACTGAATTGGCTGCCCTTCTCCTGCCATAATAAATACTCTTAGCCAGTATCAAAAGGAAAAACCACCACTTCCTCCTCAGGCTTGATACACAGATGGTTCCAGTCAAGGTAACCCCAGTCCATAGATGGCTGTAGCCACCAAGCTAGACAAATATGAAATCTGGTAAGACTCTGAGTCAAGATGAAGTAGCCAATAGGCAAAACTACATGCCGTGTGGATGATGATCATAAACAAACCCAGTCCCTTACACATAGGGACAGATAGATGGGAAATATACCAAGGTCTAACACTGTGGTTACCTCAATGGACACAAGATAGGTTGATAGACCATCAGCCTATATGAGGCCAGGCAATATGACAAGACTTATGGAACATAAGGTCTTCCCACTTTGGTAAAGTGGGAAATGTATATGTACCACCTCAGAAGCCATCAACCTCTGATGAGCCAAGATAATAAGAAGGTCAATGCTCTTGCCTGGGCCCATGATATACAGATGCTGCAGACAGACATAGCCATGTGGCTCCATTGCTGGTTGGGACATGTGAGCCCATGGATCATGCTGCAGATTGCCGGATATTGAGATTTAAACATCACTCTGAAAGAAGTAAAACAGGCAGTCAGACAATGGTCTGCATGCACTACAGACTAAGCAGGGCTGTATTTTATAGGGTGACCTGCCTTTGCGATATTGGCAAGTTAACTTGATAGGCCCTCTGCCAATGGATAAAGAAAAGGCTTATGCCTTGACAGTTGTTGATATGGCTACTGGGTTGTTGTTTGCTTATCCTGTACAAAAAGCAATGCAGGATATGACCATATAGGCTCTAGAGCACTTGAATGCAGTATACAGCCACCCAATAAGCATAGTAAAGGACAGGGAAACCGATTTTAATAAGAATAAGATACAAAAATAGGCAAAGAACTTGGATATTAACTAGAAATTACATGTACCATATTGAGCTCACATGGCCAGAATATTTGAGAGATACAATGGTTTTTTAAAAAACAAGCTTCACTTGTCACAAACACCTCCTGGTATGAAGGGATAGACCCAGTGACTGGATTTGGCTGTACCATTGCTAAATGAGCAACCCAGGTGAACTGGCCTCACTCCTCTAGACAAGGTAATACATGGGAGGCCACAAAGCTTCCATCTAAAAAAATATAGCCAAAAACTCCCAATTGTATCCCCAAATGGGGCCTGTTAGACTCATCCTTCTACCGACCCCCTCTCCTAAAGTAGAAGGGGAGAACTACATGGTCCTGGCCTTGGATCACAGAAAAAAACAAAACTCCTTGGATTGCTTTGACTGTCTCCAGGAGAACAGGATAGCAGTACGTGCTGCACATAACTCCCCTGGTGACTTCTTGGCCTACAGCCTGGATGGTACAGGCCCTCATGACTGAGAAACCGACTTTTATAGAGCCCCTACGGCCCATACCCCAAGAGCTGGTGACTACTCAAACACAAAATGATGGCTGACTTACAGGAGACAAGGGACAATACCATTGGCCAGGCCAAAATCCAATACCCACCATTGTCTTATCCCAAGACAAGGTGGCGTGCATTCTTCCCAATGGGCAGGATCTACCCATGATGATTTCTATGTCTTTATTGTCTTTCCAGCCAAACTGAATCCTGCCAACAGCACCGTGTCCTGGACACACACCTGTATAATACACATTGCACTGTTGAATATGTGCCGAACTGCCCTCAGACACAGCTGGAGGCTTCCTGTGGCAAATTCACCCAGCCACTCCTGAGAACAGGTCATAGCTCGCCACCTAAGACCCTTTCAATGACTGTACACATTGCTGTTGAGATTCTTCTCCAACAAAATCATGGCAATTCCTGACCCTTTATTGGCTACACGATATGGACCAGTTGTGGGTGGCTGCTTGGGGAAAATGTAGACCTTAGGAAGCCTGCAGCACAATGTATGGAACAACACTGGGGAGTTCCAACCATATGACAGGATGGAGTCCTCCCGAGATATGTATAAACACAGCTATGATAACTCGCCCAGGGTATTGATGGAATGGCCAAAAATATACAGGCACCAAGCTGGTCAACATGGTACCCCAAGATATGTATGTACAGGTCAATGGAAAATATAGCTAGTCCTACCTGCCTGCTTACTGGAATGGGTGTTGCACCTGGAGAAGACCCTGTATCCCTGGCCACATCCTAAAACCCCTACTGTAATCACCCCAATAATTGGGGCATGCTATCACACACTGGCACAGGAAGAAACAAACTACCTGATGGTTCTATCCCCATGCTCTTAAGTTCCCCAGAGGAAGAATGATAAAAGTATAAATAAAAATTACAGCCTTAACAGAACAACCAACCAAAGCACTTAATCAAACCTGCCAAACTTTAAGTTTGACAATAGATGAAAACACCCAGATATACAAAATGGTTTTGCAAAATTGCATGGCTTTTGATGCCTTGGCAGCCATCCAGGGAGGAACATACACCATACTACATACAGAATGATATGTATATATCTGACAATCAGTATAACGTAACTATGGCCCTACATGAAATTGATGAGGAAATGCAGGCAGTGCATACCATGAAACAAGATTACCTACATATCTGACAAAATAAGTTAACCTTATCCTGGTGAAGGACTTTAACGTGCTTAGCTAATGTTGCTGGAGTCATAATTATAGGATAATGTGACTTATATTGCTGTTGCAGGCTATGAACACCAGAGGTAGTCTTTTGGCAACATGTCCCACCTCAGACCTCAAGAAGAGACTTGCTACCACTCATAAACTCCCCTGATATAAAGAAATGAAACCACAGCCAGGCACAGTGGTGCACACCTGTAATCCCATAGGCTCGGGAGGTGGAGGCAGGAGGATCACAAGTTTGAGACCAGAGGCAGTCTGAATAACTTAGCGAGACCCTGTCTCAAAAAGTAAAACAGTGGGATAGAGGTGCAGCACAGTGGTCCGGCACTTACAGAGCATGCAACTGTGAGGCCCTGAGTTCAACCCCCAGTACCACAAAAAAAAAAAAGAAACAAACAAACAAACAAACAAACCACGGGGTAAGCCTTTGCCTTGTACTTTGCCTCATGTCCCACCTAGATCTCAGCATTTTTAAGAGATGGAATGTCAGGCCAGGTCACACTGACTCAGATGATTATATAAATACAAACAGGCTGACATAATGGCACACAATGATGACACATGCATCCCCAACTAACGCATGCACCTTGGGCATCATACTGAATCATGGTTATATAACTGCCTGCATGTGCACATACTATTATCTTATATAACCCTCCAGATGTACATCCTATATGACCATGGCATGATTGGACCATGAATTGGTGGTCAGCCACTATTATATAGAAGCCTTATAAGCCCCTCCAACAGCACTGATGGCAAGAAAAGATGAACTCTGAAATAAAACATGCCAGACCTGCCTACACCTCCTCGTTGTTGTTGTTGTTAGGTGCCATCGAGTCTGGTCTGACTCATAGTGACCCTATGTACAACAGAATGAAACACTTCCCAACACTATGACATGCATGGCACTATTGTCAGTGCTTCTCTGCTATTCATAGGGTTTTCAATGGCTGATTGTTTTGGGGAGTAGGCTGCTAGGTCTTTCTCCCAAGCCTACAGTATCCAGTGTTCCCTGGTGATCTCCCATCCAAGTACTAACAAAGACCAACCCTGCTTAGCTTCCAAGATCTGATGAGATCAGATGCCAGGGGGCTATGGCTGCAGGTCTTAATATCTATAGTTGGCCTTTATAAATTTGCATTGATATAATTCTTAATATTTTCAAAAGCTGTCCTTCAATTCCATTTTGATAAATAAAACATCCAAGTGAGTGTGCTTTCTGATGGTGACTGAAACTGTTTTGTAGGGGGAAAATTACAACAAATCACTACATCAGGCCAGATGGTGTGAATCTTCTACAATGAAGTCTCTGATCATCATGGAGGACAGGGGCTTATAATGAGGCCATATCAATAAACAAGGTGGCATTTCAGGTTAGCCATTTAAATTGTGTCATCAAGATGATGACAGGAGATGACTTGATTTAAAGTATGTCAACTTTAGAAAATAATATGTGTAGAGGTAGAAAAAATCTTCCTGCAGCCTCTTTGGGTCCTCCTCTAGGTCTAAGAATTAAATTGGCATGAGAGAGATTGATAGGAGAAAAGAATACAAGTTTTACACGGCACAGAAGCCCTCATTTAAAAAATGAAGACCCAAGAAGTGAAAGTCAGTTACACATATACTGAATTAGACAGTGAAATGGGAAAATGTGACTATTGTGTATAAGGGTTAAAAAATAAGTTATTCTAATAAGATTTGAACAATGTTTTCTCAATCTCTATCTCTCATCCTTGAAGATAAGCCTGGTGCCTTTCCTTCTAGTATAGAGAGAATGTCTTTCACATGGGAATTTTATCTTTTGCTTTTAAAAAACAGTAAAAGGTCAAAGTTATCTTTTTTGCAACTGCTAGTTTTCCAAGCATCTTTCACTTAAATAGTTAGTATGCCAGAGTGGTACACTTTTAACTCCTTCATATATATTCACCTATATATCTTGCAGTTGGGATTAAATACTTCAGAATCCCTAATTACCATGGCACAAATAAAAATAATTTTACAATTGCAACAGTTCACTTGTGGGTAGATATGTACAGTAGAGGTACTGGATAACTAGAAAATGAAGCTAATGGTTTCACCCATCTGTTACGCTTCTTGTTCATGCTCCTGATTTCCTGATTTATTTCCTTCCTTCCTTCCTTCCTTCCTTCCTTCCTTCCTTCCTTCCTTTCTTTCCTTTCTTTCCTTTCTTCCCTGCTTTTTTCTTCCTTCTTTATTTCCCCCCCTTTTCTTTCTTCCTTTCTTTTTTCTTTTGTGGTACTAGGGGGATGAATGGGAGAAGGATGTGGCAATCCACTCCCGATGCAATCCCAAAACAATTAGCCATTGAAAACCATATAAGGGTCCCTAAAAGGCGGACCTGACTCAATGGCACCTAACAACAACAGGGGGTTGAATCCAGGGCCTCACACATGCTTTGCAAACACTCTACCACTGAGCTGCCTCCACAGACCATTTTTTACTTTTTTGAGACAGGATCTTGATAAGTTGCACAGACTTCCCCTGGCCTCAAACCTGCAATCCTCCTGCCTCGGTCTGCCAAATCACTGAGATTATAGGCGTAAACCACCATGCCCAGCTTCCTGATTTTCATTATCAGGGTTCTCCTATAAATTGCTGCCCTGTCACTCACTTTTCCCTCAAGCATTCATTTAACACTGTAGGGCACCAAGGACTTCTCACTGCTTCTAGAACCCAGGCATCCCTATGTTGCTACATCCTGAACCACTAAGCACACTGGTTTGTGTTATTGCTCCTGTAACCAAGAAGATGGAATAGAATAGTTAAGTGGAAGGAAATGTAGCTCTTCCAAAAAGAGAGAAGCTGTGCCAAAAGGAAGGAAAAACAGCAGCTGTCCACTAAGAAAAACATCAGTCTCCAATTTCAACTTTCAACCAATTACTTCTTATTAAAACGCCCAGAAGTCATTGCTTATGATTGCTACTTCAAGTATCACTGAAGATAATACCTTTTATTCCTGACCATGATCATTTTCAATGTTCTAAGTCTTGGTCTCAGAAAATCTGACATGTCTATCCACCACCAACCCAGACCAATGTCCCAAGTTACCTTCGGAATCTGAACTAAATGCAGACAATCACACTCTTAGCACAATCCTTAATAGAGAGGTCCACACTCAACAAGAGATATAATTTCCCTTGACAGGTCCATTTATTGGTTTTGAAATAATCTTGAGAAAAACAATAGCTTTTCCTAAGAGTATCAGGATTCTTTTCTTGCTATAAACCAAATCTGTGGCTCATCCTTAACCTTGATATGATTCTTCAACTCTCTTGTGGTCCCAAGAGTTGAGAATGGGCTGCTAAGGGCAAGGAGGAGACCACAAAGACATGAGGTTTTCATTTAAAAGTGTAATAACTGGAGATTTCAGGTGGTATGCATTACTAGACACAGAGACATGCACAAGGCTGAGATAGAGTTGAGTTTTTTCTATTTTAAAAGCAATGACTTGTTGGCCATTATTCCATATGGTGGCCAAATGCTAAAAGGATTTCTAAAAATATCCACACAAGCTATGTAGCAAGGTGTCAGTCATCAGGCACATTCTGCTAATTGTTCCTTATGTAAACTTTCAAGGGAATACTATTCTGGAATAGCAGAAAAGAACCCTGAGGTTATAGCCCATCTCACTTCTAAAATATTCAAATTCCTATTAATATGATAAATCACAATGTTTCTTAAGAAATGTTACTCGTTCACTGTCTAGCACTTGAATAATCACCATATTAAGAATCCCTAACAATTTTATGGATATGAAAATGTATTATAGCTCTTTTCAATAATAGGTCAAGAATTCCAAACTTTGCATTTTAATCCATATTGCTTTTAAAGGCTATTATAATCCAAGTACATAAAAAATTAAATTGACTTTTCTGGCATTGGTAAAGAGAGTTTATTATTGAACCAGCGCCAGAAATATAGCCACAATAGTAACGCAAACCACAATGAACAAAATATCAGAACAAATAACCTAGTTACTCCAAAGAAAATAAAAGGAGTTTGAATTACTGTAATTCCAAACTGAAGGCTCTCATCAATTTAAGTTTATTTTTCAATAGCCCAGAAAAATCAGTTAGTAGTACCTAGCATGCAGGAAGTGGACTATGTGAAACTTAAATTAGAATCCATGCAATGTATCTATGATGCCATATCCAAAATAAAGCAAAATAAAATAAATTTAATAATGCATCTAGTCTACAGATTTAAATAGATACCAGTCTAATGAAGTGGATTCAACTTTAAAAGCACAACGACTTTGTTAAGGCAGATTTTTTTTTCTTAATGATAAATTGGTGGATTTAGTTCTGGGTTGTTAAATTCTGTGGCCATATTCCGAGCCAACCTTGACTCTCCATCAGTGCCTCTTTCCAATGTGGTAGATTATGTTTTTCACCAACAGTCACTTCACTACCAAAACGAGGTCAATAGGTATGCCAGGTCACAATATTTAAATAGCTCGGCAGTTTCATAAACCAAGAAAATAGAGGCTTGTTATGAGATTAAATCAAGCGAAGGTTCAGGGCTCATGGTAAAGAGAGATTGAAGTTTCAGAATGTATTGGAAAGAGCTGATGAAAGCTGAGGTTTTCTTGAGCATTTTTGCTTTTTTTTTTTTTTTTTTCCCACCTCAGGAGGGAAAACTGAGAGATTGTTTTACTGCAGGTGATCTGTCGGCATGTTACTTACTCATCACACCTGTCAACCTTGAGAGGGTCTCTTTGTCATTACTTATAACTGCCAATTTACAAGATGGCCCAGTAGGGAACAAAAGAACCAACTGGAACAAATAGAGGTTTGACCACAGCTGCTGTCTGTCTCCTCAGTTCAGCACAAGTAGTGAATGTTAAATAGGAGGGAACAACCCAAATACTTCTTTCAGGTCACCAGGCACCACAGGCTGAGTGATGGACCCTGGCCGGCAGCGCTGACATTTATGGAGGGCTCTGGACCAGCTGTTCAGGTGAAAAGCTGAGAGAAAAGGCTTGATTTGATCACAATCAGACTTTCTTTCCACATTAACTGGTTCAGGACGTATCTGAGGTTTTTCCTTGTCACTTTGCCTTGAGTTCGAATTGCAGGGAAGATGCAACCGATGAAGCAGAAGCATCAGTGAGAAGACTCAGCACAGTAACATGGGACATGCGCAAGGACAACCCTGATGAACTAAACTGAAGAGCTGCTGAAATCCATGGAGACTTCTGTCTGCCTAGAATCTTCTGCTGTGCCATTTACCTCCCTTTGGTCATGTCTGTGTATTGAGGCAGTTCAGGCTAGAGGCTGTTCTGGGCATAGTATAAGGCTCATTTGTTCACCTTGGTCTTACTTTGATTTGACCTTTTAGTTAAATTGGCATTTTGTAGTTATTTGGAGAGGGAGTTTGCAGTGGTGAGCAGGGAGGGTGCTGAGGCAAATGAGCACAATTTATAACCATTTTGGTAGCCTGTTGACAGCGGAAGGTCATGATGCAGTGTTTCGAACGCCCTTCTGGGGACTATGCCAGCCCCCTAATGTAGCTGTAGGTTAAAACTCAGATTGGATATGGCTTTAAAGCACAATAGAATGATTTAGGGAGCTTTAAAAAGGACCCATGCCTGGACCTCAACCGTAGGCATTCTGACTTAATTGGACTAGAATAGGGCCCAATCAACAGAATTTTTTTTTAACTCCACAGATATTTCTAGCATGCAGCCAGGGCACAGAGCTACTGCTTTATTCAAGAAAAGTCCTGTATAGAGACATGATGGTCTCTGTTCTGTGATGGCATGTCTACTGCTGTTTGGAAAGGACACATCTACCCCTAGTGACACTATCTCTGACATCAGATGAGATTCATCAGCCTCAGGGATGCAGCTGGACCACTCTCTGTATGGTTCTTTACCAACCATCTCCCCTTTCAGAAATCCCTGCATCAAATGCCATGGGCTGGGGTCTTAAACACCCCCTCCCCTGTGGTCACAGCATGTATGTGCACATGTGTGCGTGTGTGCATGTGTTTATGTGTGTACCCACACCTAATATGCATGTGTTATGTATACCTGTTAATGTCTTAGCACAACAGTGATGTCCAGTGAAAATTCAATCGTGAGTGGATTCTGCTGAAGGAATGCCACTGCGGTCATTATAACACTAATGGCCTTTCAAAAGTATAAATCTTCTTTAATTTGGCCTTAAATTTCCCTTTAAATTTGGCATTAAAGATATCCTTCTGTATCTAAAATTTGATATTCAACCACGGTAAAGAAGGCTCCAGTTTTTAAATTGACACAATTTCTTTGATAAGGTAAAGGCTGTCAAAATTATATGTAGAAGCCCTAAGGCAGGAGGAAAGATGCTTTCCATCTTGGTGGTAAATAAAGTTCTTGACAGACAGTGTCTGAGTGAAGGAGGAGAGTGGTCCAGCTGGCAATTTCCTGATAGTCATTCTCTGTCATGATGAAAGAAAGATTAAGGAAGGGGGGACATAATTAGCTTTCATCAAAGTGTCATGACAGAATCCTCCCCTCTATAGGACTAGCCTCACAGAAAAGATTATCATACCCAATACCATTCTATAAATTGGTTGTATTATGCAGCCTATGATTTTAAAAAATGCTTGACATTCCATGAAGCCAAAATTGAGAAAGCACAGCACATGAATTATGATTTAAGTAGAAAAGCAACCTCATGGGAAGAGAGTAGTTTAGTCCATGAAAAGCAATTCGGCCTTTGCAATTCTTCTGTGTTCCAAGACACAATGGGATGACAAATAGGAAGTGGTGAATGATTAGCCTTGTGCAGGGTATACAACATTATGTGAGAATTAGAATTGATAG
This sequence comes from Pedetes capensis, assembly GCA_007922755.1. Lineage (NCBI taxonomy): Eukaryota > Metazoa > Chordata > Mammalia > Rodentia > Pedetidae > Pedetes > Pedetes capensis. The sequence continues at coordinate 15,831 of VMDO01017396.1, read as the reverse complement.
TAGATATTGACCAGTTACTCTCAAAAATGTATTTGCCCTTCAAGTTAGTGGATTAAGCATGAAACTTGGCACTATAAGTTAGGGTTCTGACCCCAAATTTTCAAATGAGTAATGGTAAGCGGCTGAGTATTTGTAGGTCTTATTTTATTGCCTTCAACAATAGGCTTCTATTCATTCACGTGTTGGTTTATTCAAGAAATAAACGTTCATTATTGCCCATGACTTGCTTCAGTTCCTTTGGAAGGCATTGAGGATACAGAGATGAATAATATACAGATCTAGCCTGGACAATTAAGTAAATTTGACTATTCAGTGCTGTAAGTGCAATAGCCAAAACACACACAAAGGAGTCAAGGTGGAGACTAATTTGGTTGAAGAAAAGAGGTGAGAATCTCATTGTGAATTTCTAAAAGCAAGACATTCTTGAGTCATGAGTATATAGGCCTTGTGATCTTAAAATTGAAAAAAAAAGTCAGTAATTGCTATGGTTTAAACGTTTCCCCTAAATATTCATATAATGGAAACTTAGTTCTCAAATTCATAATAGTACTTGGAGGTAGGATCTTTGGGAAGTAATTAGGATTACATGAGGTTATAAAGGTGGGAACTGAATGATGACATTAGTGGTTTTATAAAACAGAGAAGAGAGATCCCAGCTGTGACAACTTGCTATGTCTTGCCATATAATGCCATCTGCCATGTTAGGGTGCAGAAAGAAGATTCTCACTGATGCCAAAACAATGTTTTGTACTATCCAGCCTCCAGAACAGTGAACCCAACAAACTCCAATAAACAGTGAACCCAATTACTCAGTCTCAAGTATTTTGTTATAGCCACAAAAAAAAAAAAACTAGACTACAATAATAAGCAATGAATTTATATGGGTCAACTGCTGTTTCTTTAGTGTATAAATTATATGAGTTTTTCCCTAAGTCCTGTAGACCTGTGAGTCCTAGCATACCAGGGACATTACAGAATAATATCCGTTAAGCAGCTTATCACCCTTTCATAGCACTGTGCCAGGCCCTGTCCTGGAAAGTATCATGATGTCACAACCCCTCAACAAAATTGTTACTAAAGACCTACCATATGCTTGGATTTTACTCCACCCTGGGCAAGTGAGAAAGATTAGGACATTGTTCTGCACTTAATGAGCTTATAGGCAGCTGAGAAAAAAGATTTTTAAACAAGTAAAGGAATTATTATTTTTAGGTGCCATCAAGTCGGTATCCAACTCATAGCGACCCTACAATAGATGAAACACTATTGTCAGTGTTTTTCTGCTATTCATAAGGTTTTCAATGGCGGACTTATTTTTGGGAGTGGGTTGCTGGGTCTTTCTCCCAAGCCTACAGTATCTGGTGTTGATACTGGGAGATCTGGCGGTCTCCCATCCAAGGACTAAACAGGCCCAACCCTGCTTAGCTTCTGAGAGCTGACAGGATTAAATGCCACAGTGGCATGCCTGCAGGCAATAAAGGGATTCCAAAGTAATAAATACTGTAGGGGTAAATGGGGATTAGCTTAGTTGGTAGAGTGCTGTTCTGCATTTTCTGAGGCCCTGGGTTGGATCCCTAGCACCACAAAAACGGGAGAAGGACTTGGCAGCTCACTCTTGAAATAATCCTGAAACAATCTGCCACTGAAAACCCTATGAATAGCAGAGAAGCACTGACATAGTGCTGGGCCTGGTACAGCATTGAGGAGTGTTTCATTCTGTTGTATATAGAGTCACTATAAGCTGGACCTAACTCAATGCCACCTAACAACAACATGAAAAGACACAAAGGGAAGAGGAAAGGGTAATTTGTTTCAAGTAAGGGTATGGATTTTAGGAGAAGAATAATACCACTATTTATTTATTAAGCTCCTATATTATGTGGACATTTCTCACGTTACCTCACTTAATCCTTACTATAATCATATAGGGTAAACACTATTATCCTTTTTTTACAGATGAAAAAATGAGGCTTAGAAAGGTTAATTATATAGACTAAAATCAATTTTTATTTAATAAAATAACTTTCTTATGCAAGTCTGCCTGATACCAACATCCATCCTAACCTGTAACCATAATTTTATTCTCTCTCTCCGAAGGGAAGTTTCCTAAGGAGGTTGTTGCATTCATTTTCTAGACCTGCTATTACACATTTGCATAAATTGAATGGCTTAAAACCAAAGAAATTTATTCTCTCACAGTTCTGGAATCCATAAGTCCAAAATCAGCGTGTTGGCAGGGCCATGCTCCCTCCACAGTCTCTAGGGGACACCCTGCCTAGTTTCTTTCAGCTTTTCCTAACTCCAGGCATTTCTTGGTGTATACCAGCATAGTGCCAATCTCTGTATCCTCTTTCATATAGTTTTTGCCTTGTGTCTCTGCATCTTCTTCCCTTCTGCATTAGATACAGAGCCTACTATAATACAGATGATATGATTTCAAGATCCTTACCTTAATTGCATCTACAACAACCCAATTCTAAACAAGGTCATATTCACAGGTACCAGGGGTTAGGACATACATATCTTTGTGAAAGGCAAAATACAATCCACTAGGGTGTACTTTACTGGCGTTTTTAAGAATGGGAGAGAATATCTCAAGCAGATGTAAGAATAGGTTCAAAGACCAGACAGTTAAGATAATGCCATATTAGGAAACTGCATATCTTTTTCACTTGAGGAACACCAAAACAAAAGCAAACAAACAGACAGAAAAAAAAACCTACATGCTTAGAAATGAGGTTCAGAAACTAGAGAATCCTAGGTGTGGTGGCATGCATTATAATCCCAATGACCTGGGGGCAGAGGCAGGAGGATTGCTTCAGCACAGGAACTCAATTCCAGTCTGGGCAATACAGAAATATCCTGTCTTTAACAACAAATACAAAAACAAAAGGAACAAACAAACAACAAACAACAAAAACAAAACAAAACAAAAAAACACTAAAAGTGCCTACATAATAGAAAAATTTGTCCACCATGTTAAGTATGTGGAACTATATTCAAATCTGAGAGTCATTCAAGAATTTTTATGTAACCAAAGAGCATAATTAATTATGCATGTGATAAAAGTCACAGCAGCATCAATGTGGAGGAAGGATTATAGGAAAAAAGTCTGTGGGCAGAGAGATCCATTAGGTGGCATTCGATATAACCCAGGTGAAAGATGGATCAAAGCCATTAGAAAGGAGAGGGTGTTATAAAACCATTATAACAGATTTGACCAGACTTGATAAACAGGTAGATGTGGGAAAATAAAGAAAAGAGAAGCTAAAAATGACTTTCAGGTTTTGGCAGTGCCATTCATCAAAAAGGCAAATGGAGAACAGGCAGGACTTCACAGGGAATGATAACTAATTTTGTTTTCTGCATCTTGACTTTGGAGGCCTTAAGAATATACAAAAGAAACAGCTGAACATATAGACAGGGGCCGGTTAGTTTTGTGTGATACAATTCTGTTACTTCCCCTACATTTTGACTTTTTGAGGAACCATGTCTTCATGCAAATTTATAACCCTAACAACTATGAATATACTAACTTCATACAGTTGTTGTTGTTGTTGTTGTTGTTGTTGTTAGGTGCCAAGGAGTCAGTATCTGACTCATAGCGACCCTCAGGGTTTTCAATGGCTGTTTTGGGATTGCCTTGGGAGTGGATTGCCAGGTCCTTCTCCCATTTTTGTGGTGCTGGGAATTGAACTCGGGACCTCAGAGACTGCAGAGTGGCGCTCTACCAACTGAGCTAAATCCTACCCTCTACTTCATACTAGGTATTATAATATCTGTTTGATTAACTTCAACATCATTCCTATTCACTTGATATCAAATAAATTGTATTAGCTTATAATTGATCATGCATTGATTTTTAGATGAGTGTGATGTATTAGGCATGGTTCTCTTTGAATAGGTTTTTGACCAGAGTTTCTTAGAGAATTGACTTTTCAGACTACCACGATCAGGAAAGAAAATAAAGGCCTACACCGCTCAACAACTCACTCTTCCAGGGACTGGCCTTCCTGCTGAGAGGACACCACCCAGGCACAGCATCAGGGACAGGTGTCTGGCAATCCTTATAGCAGTTAAGGCTTTCTTGGCTGAGCAGAACCTACTGCTTCTGCACCTTAGCCCTGGTCTGTAAGTTCCACCAGTAGTAACATTGACTTTGTAATATTTCTCTGCCTGAGTCCTGCATGTTACTGATTTCTACAATTCCAACAGGGATTTCTGTGGTCCTCATTTTCTCTAACTAAGCAAGCCTGACCTATTCCTTGTGTGAGTCCTTCAAGAATTCTACTTTAAACAGAAAAGTTTTATTAATTTTCTATTTTTTTCCATCCGTGAGAGAAAAAAATTATATATATATATATCCATAGTTGAACAAAATGGCCATTATTTTACATAATTTAAAACATTACTTGAGCTGGGAGCCATGGTACATGCTTGTAATTCCAAACACTCAGGAGTCTGAGGCAAGACGATTGCAAGTTTGAGGCCAGAGGCAGCATGAATCACTTAGTGGGACTCTGTCTCAAAATAAAAAATAAAAAAAATTAAAGAAGGATGAAGGTGCGGTTCAGTGGTAGAGCACTTGCCTAGCATGCACAAGGCCCTGGATTCAACCCCAGGTATAGCAAAATAAATTAAGTAATCATTATTTGAATAACTAAATTAATATTTATATAACCATATAAATGTCTAATTTATATACAATATAAAAACATTAAAATTATACACAAATCAAAATACTTCATTAAAAGAAATCACCAGAAGCTACCAGAAAATAAAAATCACTATTTTTGTCAACTTGTTTGTTTGTTTGTTTAATACTAAGGGATTAAACCAAAGACCTTGCACATACTTTGCAAGTGCTCTACCACAGAGCTGCATCTTCAGCCCCTTTTTCATTTGTTTATCCTGATACAGGATCTGACTAAGTTACACAGGCTGCCTGTAACCTTGAATTTGTGATCCTTATTCGTCCACCCCCAAAGTCACTGGGATTTACAAGTGTGCACCCTAAAGCCAAGCATCAATTATCCTTCTAATACTTTTGTTTTGTATATATCTATGCTGTCTCTCTTTATGTATAAAAAATAGTTATACTATAATTCTATTTTATAAAAAATTCTGATGAAATGTATCCCATGGCATAAGATACAATTTACCACCATTTTATATGACTTGATGTTACTACCCTGTCTTGATAAACCACAGTTCACTTAATTTCTTGCTTTTAGCCATTTAGATTATTTCCAAATTTATACTATTATAAACATAATTTTGAAAAACATTCTTGTAACTCAGTCTTTGTAACATTTTCCTACAATGCATCCTTAAAACTGGGATTTTAAGGTTCATAGGTACTTTGCCAGATTTTCTACCACCTGATGAAAACAAGTAAGTTCACTGCCATTATTTAAAGTATCTGATGATGTAATAGGTGTGCTGGCATTTCTGTTGCCTTTCTAGATATACTTTCTACCATGGCTAGCCTATTCTATGTCCCAGGAGGCTGAGCCCTGAGGACCATAGGAACCCATTCCCTGGCATCTGGCTGGGTTTGGCCAGTGGACAGCAATAGAGGGACACTGGATGCTGGGGGGAAACAAGTGTGCTTATTCCCCTGGCTCCCCCTATGCCAGTCTGTTTGATAGTAACTGCGTTTTTTTGTTGGCTGTTCCTCTCCTGTACTCTTGTAGCTACAGCTCTCCAGGGATCCTGTACACACTGCCTTTACTTGCTCCATCAGGTGAGGGGGTAATGATTTCCATGATTATTATCAGCGGATACTTAAATGTTCCTTATTAGGCTAACTTTTTTCTGTTTCTTTTTGTTGTTGTTGTTGTTGTTGTTTGGTTGGTTGGTAGGTTGGTTGGTTTGGTTTGGTTTTTGGTTTTTTGAGAGAGGGTCTCACTTTGTAGCCCAGGCTAGCCCTGAAATCACCATGCTCCAGCCTCCACCTCCCAATTTCAGGGACTACAGGCATTCATCTGTCTTTACCCTCAATTTTAACACAGACTCTTCACTAAATTCTCCCCAATTATCCCTATCAAGTATCTGACCTTTTAGCTGAGGACCCTAAACACAATGTATGGATGAACACGTGTTTGCAAACATAATTCACCCAAGGTGGTCTATAAGAAATGCCTGTGAATTAAAAATAGCAAAATAAACAATTTTCATCCATTCTTAATAATGTGATACACTTGTCCCCCAAATTGTAGCATTTTAAGTTTTACCATTAATGGGCTGGGTAAGATCACAAATGCTTAAAGAAAAAACAGTTTTCTCATTAAAAAATAAATAAAAGTTAAGAGATAGTTGCCATTGCCAATTATGAATTTTGCCATTTTATAAAATCAAAATAAATACCTGATTGTAAATAAGTCTTCAAAACTTTTTAAATAAGCTAGGAGAATATACAGTGGGATGGCAGCCAGAATTCACTTACAATTACCAGTTAGACCACTCTCTAGCTTATTGGTACAAAGTCCGTATATTCAGAGGTGGTTCAGAATTTGTCATCTCTTTTATTCCAAGGTCCTGTCACATATTTTCTAGCTAAGATTTTATCAAGGCGAAGCACATTGCCAGTGTTGGTGATCTGTGGCCTTTTGCAGACATAGGATCCCATCATCATCTTTACTCAGTGCTTCTTCATATGGAAGTCACTTTCTGATGTTAACAATCAGGAAACAATGTCACCTTCTGCACATTACAGCATCACAGGGCTCGGGGGTGACTGAGGCCAACTGAAGAGGACCTGGAATCCTGCTGGGATGACTGCTAAACTATCTAAGCTTGGAGACTAAACAGTGTCCCTGAAGGAAGTCTTAAAAACATTTCTCAAGCTGTTTAAGGCATGTTACTCTAAAATTAGGCTTTTTTAAAAAGTTACTGATTTTGCTGTCATATTTCCAAAAAAGGGCAAAGGAGCATCATAGAAATTAAGAAGTAGATGTATTGTGCTTATAAAAAAGACTATTGAAACAATATGTCAAAGCTGCATGGAGCTGGCAAATACACAAGATCTAACAACACCAGGAATAGATATGAATACTTTTTCTTCTTTAACATATATATTGACTCACTGACAAGTTGTAGCTCAGAGAATTTGCTGTCCTAAATAATTGTATCTAGTCTATACCTGAAAATGAAGGGATTTTTTCTGTTTTGTCCTGAAATTAGTTAATTGTTCTAGATACCTCTAGAAGACCCTGCATAGTAAAATAAGATTACAGCAATAAAAGTTGAGGACATTAATCATTTGATGTTATTATTCTATGTTGTTGTTGAGCCTCTACACATGCAAAACAATAGGATATAATGGATATTTACAAACTCACATGCAAACCCTTAATTACAGTTTTTAAGATTCTGGGATATTTTGAAGAGTAGTTTTGAACTTAAAGTAATTCTGACTTTTGTTTCTGCTTGAAATTTCATTGTGGTTTCCAGATGCTTTTAAATTTGAGGCATGTGAACCTGAGAGAACCAGATATAACAGAAGAGACCATGGAATGTTTAGCAAATACTTGCCGTGGGTATCCTTAATGAAGGATGATAGCTTCTAAGTTTAACTGTTATTTCAATTCAGTTTGAAATGCTACTATTCTTTTTGTTTTGTTTCATTTTGGGTTTTGGTTTTTTGGTTTGTTTTCATGTGTGTGTACATGTACCTGTGTATTTTGTTTGGTTGAGTTTGTTTTTGCTTTGGGGTTTTTGTTATCATTTTGTTTTGTTTTTGTTTGGTTTCTTTGTTTTGCTATTCTTGTTTTTGGAAACAGGATCTCGCTGTGTAGCCCAGGCTGTCCTCAAATTTGTGATCCTCCTGCCTCTGCCTCCTGAGTACTGGGATTGCAGGCATGCACCACCATGCCTGATTCATGAAATGCTACTATTCTTCAGTCTCAGTATAGTTATAAACCAGTCATTCACAGATGTCAGTTTAGTCTCTGGAGTACTTGAAATGCTGGCAGAGAACAATGAGAATCAAAACAACAGTCACTAAAAATTAAGTATAAAAAAGTAACTGCATAAAATCTCCAATCTCTAGATCCTGCCAGAGTAAATGTACATAAAATTACATGAAAATGAGGTTTACTTATCATCCTCAACAAGCATAGTGTTAAACTAGTTTTGTGCAATATGAAGTAGTTTGGAGTTTTATAAGTAATTAAATACTGCAGAAGGCTAATTCCTTTGATGATGAAGAGAATTAAAAGCAGGGGGAAATTCAGGCAAATATGTATCCCTTTCCCATGAGCTTTAACCCACTTCCTTTCAGCATTAGAAATGGATCGCACTCAACAGACATCAGTGTTTCAAATACTGCTCAAAATAATTTACAAGTACTAGATGATCTCCAGTGACAACTACTGTTTGCTAGGTGGAAAAGAAACAAGTAGAGACAGAAAAAATTAAACCAACCTTCTCAGCAGAAGCCCAACTGAATTCAATAAATTTTAACTGAGATCCTACTCTGTGCAAGACAAAGATAAGAAATAATCTCCAACCTTATGTTACTCACATCCTGATTACAAGATAATACAAATTTGTAAATAACAATAAAGGTAGAAGAAATAAGGAAGAAAACAATAAAGATAGTTACCATAAGAGAAATGCTAAAGACTATGGAGTGGCAGAGAAAATATACCTTGTTGAAAAACAAATCGGATAACACCATAGGAAAGATAGCTGTGAGATGAAAAAAAGTCCACAACTACAGAAAGGAAAGACAGCTTCAGGGAACAGAAAAAGCATGGACAAAAATAGAGAAGGAAAAAATATGCTATACACAAGCAAACCACAATGTTTCACTGCAGAATAGTTTAATATGTGAGGCCAATAATTGAGAGGCTGTGTTGGGTTAAGACTTTCAGATTTCCAATATGGAGATACCTCAGAAAACTACAAATAGAACTGCCATAAGACCCAGCTATATCACTACTGGGAACATACCCAGACGGAGATGAGTCATCATACCACAGAGACACCTGCAACTCCATATTCAATGCAGCACTTTTCACAATAGCAAGGATATGGAACTAACCAAGGTGTCCACCAACTGAAGAATGGATAAAAAAATATGGTATATATACACAATGGAATACTACTCAGCAATAAAAAATGAAATAATATCATTTGCAGCAAAATGGATGGAACTGGAGATCATCTTAAGAAAACAAACACAAGCTCAAAAAGAGAAATGCCATATGTTGTCACTCATATGTGGGAGCTGAATCATACTTAAAGGAAGAAAAGATCCTATACATAAATTGATATATAAAAATGTACAATTAAAGTTAGCACAGAAGGGCAATTCAAGGAGAAAGAAGGATGGAGGGAACTAGCAGAGGGAAGCAAAGATTAGAGAAGATGGGATGGAAAGAAGGGTCCTTGTGGAGTGATGAAGGGGGAGAGGTCAATCTCTATGTAAACAGCACAACTTCATGAGTATATTGCAAAAATAGGAGAATATTACCCAAATGAGCATCAGAGTTTTACTACGTACCAGCCATAAGGCTCCATAAACATTGTGGGTTGATGAAAGTGTTGCTAGAAGTGATGTAAAGGATGCATAATGGAAAAAGCCAATGCTGTGTTACTCTGTATCCCATCATCATTTACTAATAAAGGGGGGGAAAGACTTTTAGATTTCACTTTGAAAACAATATTTATCGTTGTTGTTGTTGTTGTTGTTAGGTATCATTGAGTCAGGTCTGACTCATAGGGTTTTCAGTGGCTGATTGTTTGGGGATTGCTCCAGGAGTGGATTGCTATATCCTTCTCCCAGTTTTGCAGTGCAGGGGATCTAACCCAAGTCCTCAGAGATTAAGGGGCAGCACTCTACCAATAGAGTTAGATCCCAGCCCTTAAAGACAATAAGGATACAAAAATCATATACACAAAAAGACATGAAAATATAAGGAAGTCTATTTGGGAAGAGGAAAAACCAGTAGGAGGGAGAGGAGATGAAACAGAGTGGTGGGATATATGGTCACAGTATACACGTGTATGAAAATGTCAAACAAATCCATTATCTTGTATAATTAATATATGCTAATGAAAATGCATTGAAAAAAGTAAAGCCTTTGGAAGTACAGATTTATGATTAAGGATTGCTCAGGATTATGGAAGAAGTAATAAGAAAATAGTCTTATTGTGTGTGCGTGTGTGGTACTGGAGGGCTGAACCCAGGGCCTTGCACATACCTTGCAAGTGCTCTGCCACTAAGCTGCACCTCCAGTCCCCTTTTGTGTTTTTCTAAGTTGAAACAGTGTCTCACTAAATTACGTACACAGCCTCCCTCTGGCCTCGAACCTGCAATCCTCCTGCTTCTGCCTCCCAAGTTGCTGGGATTACAGGTGTACACCACCACACCTGGCTGAAAAGAGTCTTTTTGAAAACTGGCAAATGATGAATCTAAATGAAAACTGTAAAATCTTTGGGGGGGTTTGTCTATTTTTATGTCTATTTTTGTGCACATGTGTATATTGTATGTTAGCTCTACATGTATGCTTATGTTAATACATTGTTTGCATGGTACCAAACTGACTTATAGGTAAGTGAGAGTTCACATAAATGACAACTATTAAATTAGCTCAAATGCCTTTTGGTTAAAAAAATTACATGTGCAGAAAAAACATCAGAGGTAAAGTTGTGATTCATATATAATGAAATGAGTAGGAATAGTTGGTATATGAATTGACAAGAATTGGGACAATCAACTATAGTACAATATCAATAGTTTTGATGAGAAATAATAAGTAATAAACCGAATACTTCAGCCAAAATGGTAATAACAATTATTGAATGATTTTGTAGCTCCACATGACATCACTAGATCTATCCAATGAAAACCAATCTTTGACTACAGCTTGGTAGAATGTAGTCAATGTGCTATAATACACTCAGTGCATATCAACACAGCTCACTATAATACAAGTAAGGTTTAAGTGTCTCCAGAAGGCTGTCCACAAGTAATCTGGCAACTCTATGCATAGGTGCTTTTCCCATTTCTCTTTTTTCTGTGTGCTCTGGGTACAAACATTAACATGAGTGGCTCAAAATATGGGCCAAATCTCTATATGAGCAGCTGAAGCCAAAAAGCATTGTTTTTATTTCTTAATCATGTTTACGCTTTCAATATTTTTTCTTCTGTTTTATTTTGTTTCATTTTTTTTTTCCAGAAAAGGATACAGTGATAACAGATAACCTACACTCCTGGAATCTTCCTTATTTCCCTTCCTTCTGCTGACAGGAATCCCTTTCTTCAGCAAACAGCCTGAATCTAAATGAGATAAATAGGTGTCCTCTGGGGCTTACAGCAGAGAGGCCTCTGAGCATTAATGAAAACCCTCAATTAGGAAGTGTCATTCCCAGTTGGTGACAGTGACAAGGAACTAAATCCTAAGAAAGTGCAATCCAGGCACTTGAATTTGGGGTGACTAATTTGGTTGACTCCATTTGCAAGGTTTGACCGGCCACTACAGGTGAAAGGATTTGATTGAACATAGATCAAAAATCTTCACAGAGCTGAGTGACCTTGTTAAGCAACATTGCCTCATCTTTTATGCCATGAGTTATGCTCAGCAAAGCACAGATATTTTCCATTAACCTCACAGGCAGCAACAAATTTATCCATTGCCTCTCCCTGCTTAGTCACCTCAACTCTTTCAGGAAAATGTCTCTCACTTCTCCCATTTACTACCTTGTCGTGTAGGCTGTGTGAACTGAGTCCCCAAATAAGACTGCTGTCTCTACCAGACCTCCAAGGTTCTCGAATTTTAAGTGGGTTCTTGGAATTCTGGTTTCTGTATAAGAAATCCAAATATAATTTTCAAGTACCTGAAGAAGCAGATGGAAACTTCTTGTCCTCCATATCCTATAAATAGACTAATTGAATATCTTTGTCAATCTAGATCAAATCAGCCCAAACATATTTATTATAAGACTAAAATCCCAGGCCCTGTGTTAGGTGCTGGGTATACAAAGACAAGTCATATTGCCTGGAAAACTAGAGTGTAGCTACAGAAGAGATCTTGGAGTCAAAGAAGTCTGGGTTCAAATCCCACCTGAACTTTCTCTGTGATTTTGATAAAATAGTTAATCTCCCTCAACCTCAGTTTCTGCCTATACAAAATGGGGATGTGGGGTGTGTGGGCTTCACATATTAGTGAAATACTTCAATGAGTTTGTGCAAGTAGTGAGGATATCCAAATGTTAGCTTGTGCTGTCTTTGTTGTAAGGAGTGACTTTGTTTTGATTCAGAAAATCGCTATCTTATGGAAGGAACATATTAAACCAATGATTATAATATAATGTCCAGATGATAACACCAATGGAAAGCTCCCCTGTTTGCAAAGTATATCTTTAATCATTTCTGGAACTAACATCTTTTCAGTCTTAAGTTTAAAGGAAATTTAATAAGCAACACCGAATGTCACAAGGAACATTTCATATGTGCAGACATAAATAATAACAAAAGTCCTTCGACACACCTTTAATGTTAAGGTGGTAAGAGAATACTTTAAAGCATGGCTTAACTGTCTTCCACATTATTGCCTTCTCCCCCCAGCCTAATTGGTCAAAGCCAGCCTTGGTCAGACCCTGGCTCAGCTACTTGTTTCCAGAATAGAAGTAAACATGCTGCCTTGCTGAGTCTGCTGAGAAATCGTCCAGCCTGGAATTGTTGCTATGCTACTGAAAAGACGGCGAGCTCACGATATTCCCAGGGCAACCTACACAACACACGTAGAAGTCTGTTGGGATTCCCGTCAGAACTCCTAACAGCTACACAGCCAATAGAAGATGTATGGTTCTCCTTCAAACCTAGGCCTTGGAACATACCTGATTCACATATAACAAGCATAATTAGAGATGGCAGGGAATGTTTTAAAATGTTAAAAATCTTGTTAAATTCAGTCACTTTAGTTATTCTCGTTGGCCTTGGTCTATCAGTCCATATGACATCACCAAAGGCTCAAACCAAGCAAAGTAACAGATGAGTAATGAAAAGTGGACAGAGGTGATTAGAGAAGCAGAAAGGGATGGTGTCCCAAGGCTCTGCAACCTGCTGTACACCTGACATATGCTAAGTGCTCACTAATTACCCTGGCTTTACTCACAGCAATACTTACACGTTGGTGGTAATGACCATGTAGGTGATTATACACTAAGCCACTCTTCCATTCTCAGATCAAGCACCCGTATCTATCTGAAAAAGACTTCATTGGAGGCCTGCCCCATAACATGCTTCATGATCATAAAAATCTGGTTTAATATAAAAAGAAAAAACAAAGATTTGACCCTGTTGAATATGGGGCTCTTTGAGGTATTGTGAATGCAGAATTTGAATTAGTAATATTTGTCATGAGGGATTTCTCTTTCAACTTAGACTCAACTTTTTATTCTCCTTCCCTTGATCTGATAGATTGTCCTGAAGGCATCAAGCCTCCTGGGTTTATCCCTGATGTGCTTTTAGATGGAGCCCATGTGATTTCTCTTGCTTGCTGCTTTTATTTTCTCTTACTGTGAATTTTCCATTGACTTTAATTAAGCTCCCTTTAGTGTTATGAGCTTCACAGTAGCTGATATAAAGCCTTTCACACATTTTTAAAAATTAAGTTGGAAAGAGAGCAGTTCAGCTATAAAAGAGATATGGAATCTGTTTAAGCCACTATATTATAAAAAGGTCAGCTCTTTAAATAGCCAAGTTAAATGGGATGAAACGTGGGTCAGACTGTCTCTCTGTGAGAGATCCTGAAGCCATCTAGGGGCATGTTGAAGCTGGACACAAACACCAGGATTCTTTTCTCCGTGTGGAGCAGGTAACCTCTCAGCAGTTGAAGCCCATTTTGAAGGTAAGTGATACTGGGGCTCTCATAGCCTACACAAAGGCATATATAACCCAAAGAAAACTTCATTAGAAATTGAAGAGCAGAGAGTGATCATTGGAACACGAAACACAAGACACACTCAGAGACATCAATAAATTTCACTCATTGCTGTCTATAACATACACTTTTTGTCTATGTAGCATTCTTGCTTCATAGAACCTTCTAGAACATAATAGGAAAATCCTAACTCCACAATTCTATCACACTATCCTCCATAATGTTACTGACACTAGCAAGCTGCCCAAGTGGAATGCACAGCAAAGATGATATAAAGGCAAATACACATTTCATTCGTGGCCAGGATTCAGCTCTCTGAACTTCATGAAAGCCAGGAGGACCCTATCAGCTCTTTCCCGGTCTAACTCAAGACTTGCCCCACATAAAAAGCCCACATAGATACTGCTCTCTAATTCCTGTCTCATGAACCCTGGGTTTGGGGCTTTATTTTGGCACATCCTTACAAGCTGGAAGGGCTAAGATTTTGCTCAGTTGGTAGAGCATTGCTCTGCAGTCTCTGAGGTCCTGGGCTTGATACCTAACCCTGCAAAAATAGGAAAAGGACATGGCAATCCACCCCTGAGACAATCCCAAAACAATCAGTCATTGAAAACCCTATGAGGGTCGCTATGTGTCGGACATGACTCAATGCCACCTCACAATAACAATAACAAGCCAGAAAAGTCCTGGCCTCATTTTAATAAAGCAAATCCATGGGGAAAGTCTGTAACAGAGATAAGAGTCACTGGTGAGAAATAATTCCCAAAGGGACCTTCTTATATAAAGATACAAATGTCTACCTCTTTATAATCCACATTAAAATCTTTACTGTTTAACTATATGACCCACCAGGGAATGTTGAAGACTTCCCTCATCTTTCTGTAAGGGTCATATGAGAGAGGTTAGAAGGTGACATTAGGTAGAAGAGTTCTACACAGTACTTTGTGTAAGGATCACCTGGGAAATGGGGTGAAAGTCAGGAAGACGCATATGTACACATGTAAGGAAGAGGAGATACATATCCATTGTGCCTCTATAATTTCTGATGTAATCTCTTGCAGACTACCTTTGGGAACCACTGATTATAATAACACAGCATCATTTCTATAATTGACTTACTTGAAGAATGGCAAACTGTTGAGGTTTTTGGCTCTAGCCCGGCTAAAGATAGGGCCAAACCCACAACATAAACACGTGACCGGTGTTGGAAAGAAGGACCTCGGGAGACCTTCAGATGGTTGGAGGAGAACAGGGAAGGTTTATTGGGGTGCTCCCCTTATGGAGAGCAAGGAGCAGGTAGCCCCTATAGAGCAAGGCTCTACCCCTTTAAGTGCTGGCTCTATGCCTGCAGCATAGAATGCTGCAGGCTAAGTGCTGGTACAGCTCAGCCTTAAAGGCACAGCCACAGCCACTGGTGTTCAGTTGAGGTCCGATGGTCTTGACTCTCGCGGCTCGCCTTCTTTGCCCCCCTCCGTCCCAAGGATGGGAGGAGTTGGGAGGCTCTTCGTGGCTTGCTAGATGCCTTTGGCTCTTCGGGGCCCCTGGGCTTGATCTCGCCGGCTTGCTAGATGATCTTGCAGGAGTAGGGAGCGCTGGTCCAGGTGATGAGGTTCAGGAGATGGTCAGTGAGGTCAGGATCAAAAGAGTGATATGGGGTCCAGGAGCCCTGCTTTTATAGGGTCCTGGAGGGGTCACATGGTGGGGTTCAGCCAATCGGGGCACACAGCTGGCAGGTATAGGGGGCAAACGGACATAACTGCCAGGTGGAGACAGTTATTACCTGCACAGTGGTGAGGGGAGCCAATCAAAATTATGGTGGTTGAGGCTGGTCAAGCTGGCCGGGGGCCATCTTTGCTCACTCGATGGGAGGGGCTGTTTTGAGTGAGTGGGATGAGCCCTGGGGTCAACTAGGGGTCAGCCCCTCAAGCTGTCATGA